>JAOQMR010000212.1:9329747-9350743 GCA_027563865.1 Erythroxylum pelleterianum | reverse complement strand
GTGGGTTTGAGTTACTAAATAAAATAAATACCAGTGTGATATTTGGTTTTGTTTGTTCTGTCTTGGGTGGCATCCATCTATCCTCCCAGGGGGTATTTGGGTGTTACACCTTCCGGTAGGATACCCTCCCGGAAGAGCAACCTACATGCCGCAAGAACCTCAGCTTTCACTGTTGGCCAATAAGTCCGAAAAAAAAACATGGATTAAATCCATCAGAACCCAGTGATTTATCATGATGCATAGAGAAGACCGCCTCGCGAAACTCCTCCTCAGTAATATTAGCAATTAACATAACATTATGATCCTCCGACACCTTAAAATCAACACAGTCCAGAATCTCCTCCATAACACCTGCACCTGATGTAAATAAATTGAAAAAATATTCCACCACCAACTTGGAAACTTGTGCATGGTCTTCCCGCAGGACATTACTAGCATCTCTCAAAGTGCCAATGTAATTTAGTTAGGTTAATTACATTTAAGATTATATTATATTATATTATATTTAACTTTATAGAAATATTTAATAATTTTAATAAATTAATTTATGTGATAGTATAGGACTCATAATAATATTAAAATATTATATATTTCTTTCACATCATTAATGATGTGACAAAAAACCGAAGTTATATTTCCATCACCTTTTTTATTAACGCAAGGTTTTATTTAAATATTTTTAAAATAATACAATTTAATTTAAACACTCAAAAACATTAAATTTTAATTTGTGCAAACCTTATGATTATTTTCACCCTTTTACCCCTTCTAAAGCTAATAGTGCTGTTAAGGAACTGGTCATCGTACTCTCTAAGGAATAAAAACAGATTATAATGTATAGATAAAAGAGACAAAGGTGTTATGTGAATGAAATAAAATTTTAAAAATAATTTCCAAAAATTACAGAAAATTTGCAGTATTTAATTTTAAAAATTTTCTAAATTTTGTAAAAATAATTATAAAACAGGTACAATATAAATATATTACATTGACTAATCAAATATTATTAATACGATGAATAAATTCAAATTTTCAATTGAACCAAAATTATTTAAAATAGACTCAAACAAATAATTTAAAAGTTAAATTGCATTGTCATATAAAAATATTTTATAAAAATAGTTTATGGCACATATGTTTTACCACTTTTTTCTAGTAGAAGTTTAAGAGAATTATTTTTAGGCAAAGGTATGAATTTCCCTCTAACATTTTCTAAAAATTTTAAGTTAGTCTTTACCGCTATCTATAGTATCACATTACACCTTAATGTTTTCAAAATAGTACTGGTAGTAACTTAAATCCTAACAATGTTAAATTTTTGACAATTTTAGTGCATGAGTCAAATTTTTAACCTATGTTATGTTACAACTAAGACAACTTAGACTTATTAGCTACTGATGTAATGCTAAAAATAATTTCTTCGAATATTGACTAAAGGTATGATTTTCACCTTACCATTTCACAAAAGGTCTAAAAAAGCTTCTATTATCATCTCTGTTACTACTTTGAGGGTGTTGAATATTATTTTAGTAACATTAGGTACAATGAATAATATTTTAGTAACGTTAGGGTGGAAACTGATACTAGAGATAACAGTAAGGACTTACTCAGATTTTTTGTAAGACGTTGAGATGCAAATCACACTTTTATAACGAAAGTTTAATAGAATTTTATCCTAAAAATATAAAACTATAAATTTTTTGTATTTTATAAAATCAATTATTTGTAATTTATAAGTACATAGTTAATGAAGTCTAGATTTAAAGGTCTAACGTTAGGATTATAATGTTTTTCTTTAGAAATTTTTTTCTCAAATATCTATAAAACCAAATGTTAGAATCTTTTTCGACGATTAAGTCAATACAAACTAGAAAAAAAAAAGTCATATCTTAGAGAGATAAATGGGCATGTAAGAAGTGACTGGGTTACCAAGAATAATGATTGCTTTTATATTATCTTGTGACTGCATGAGATTGTGACATTTATCTCAATCTTGTATGAAGTTTGGAGACTCCTGGTTCATTGCACTTTATGTTAGGCTTTGGTCCTTGTTCATGTTTTTATATATATCATTTACCTCTTGAGTTTTGACCTTATATCTACTTTGAGGTTTGAAACTCCCTTTGATTATAATTTGACAAGCATGTTTGAACTCTCAAAACTGTTGCTTTATGCCTTACAGCCAATCGCTTTGGTTGTAGTTTAGTGAAAAATTATTTAAAGGCATTCTTTATCTTATACAGGTTTAGATGTATATGATAAAGTCCATAAGATAATTGTGCATTGCAAATGAATTTATAATGAGATTATAATTATGAGATTCATATAGCATTTATGTATTATTCATAAATGTTCCTAGTCATTGTTCTATTAAGATTAGACATTAATAGAATGTCAAAAGACTAACATATATTTTGTTTTTCCTTATGAAGGAAGTGGTCGATATCATAGGATAAAGTATAGAAATACTTAAATAAATGCGTGGGTGCTTGTTAGAGAACAAGTTAACTGAACAGACGTGATATAAGAAATCTATTTGGAACATTACTTGCACGTCTATGGAATTCTCATTGTGATGATTGGATAAGTGATCCTTTGATTTGAGGTCACCAAAGTTATCTTGTCTAGGGATTGCTATGTTTTGATATTATTTATGACTTATTTAATCATGGGTTGGTCAAACAATAATCATTAGATATAGCATGAATTATATGGAGATAAATGTGTGATTAAGATAAGATTCATCACCTTAAAGTAATTAGGGAGAATGTTTCGTTGTTCTCAATTAGTATTGATTTAGGAAATCCTTGACCAAGGCATAATGACGTTTTGTAAATAGTTTACATTCATTAATTGAATCGATAGCTGATGGCAGAGAACTAATATGATTAGACTCAAAATAGAGTAGACATTAATTTCATGCTCTACGTCTAATCGGAACACTGTATGATTAAAGGATTGTATTATACGAAAAAATTATGCACAGAAAGGTTAGTCAAAATCACTTTAACATTCCTAAATATTTGGATAGTCATGATGCATTGCTAGACATCAATCTTGATCTATGGTTATAAATGATTTAATTAGAGAACTAACGATAAATTAAAAGAAGTTTTAATTTATCCAATTCTAATTATGAATTAGAATTATAATTTATAATCATTGCCAGCATATTTAAGAACCTAATGGGTCTCACATATAGAATGAGTTGAAGAGAGCAAAGTTAATTTAATCAAGTTAGACTTGATTATAAAATCTGAGAAATTTTATGATTAAATATGAGACATTTAATAAATAAGGATCTATATGAGATATTGAATCTTATATAGGCATAATTGGTATTTAATTAGAATTATTTGTAATTTTAATTAAAGTTTAGTTGAAATTAGAATTTAATTTCAATTAAATTACTAAAATGTCAAAAGCTTATTATAAATAGACTTATGCTTTATGGAGCTAGCACTTTATGCTTAATCCTCTTTGTAAGGGTTACAGAGTTCTCTCAACTTATTCTATGGATACCGTTAGAGGCTGGACATTTATGCAGCTATGGTGATTGAGACAGATCGGTTTCGGAAACAGTTCGAAGGATACAACAAGACTATGATCAATCTTCATAATAAGGTACGAATTTATTATGATTATGTGTTAATCATTTTATAGAATTAAAGTGATCTTGGTTTTTGGGAAATCAAAATATGAAAAAGTTTCGTAATTATTCCGCTACGATCGGGATCAAATTTTGACCTAATTTTCTAATAGTAATGTGTGCTAATTTTACCCTTTCAACAATATCTCGTCTTCATGAAACTACAACTAAGACACATTACTGTTACAAAATCGGGTCGAAATCTTCATGCTAAAAAGTTTGTTGCCACCTTAAGACATATTATTGGGATTGATTTTACCTCAAGATTTCTTCATGTTTGGAAAGTCTACTGTTATATGCAAACATGTTTCCAACCATTACAAACTTTTCAATACGTCATTCTATAATAATGACAAGTCTGTTGTCTGATGAAGATCTAATGCTTAGTGATGAGTGTAGTTCTCGTACATTCAAGAATTTGTTTTAACAAGACATATCATTTCCAATTTATCCTTTTGCATGATCTTGTTACTCAAAGATGAATTGAATATTTGGTGGACCTAAAGGCCTACCATAAGGCCTTAAGACTTGAAAATTTTGGCCAGATCGAGTTGAGCTAAGTTAAGGCACGGTTGGCTCTCGGGTTAGGCCCATTATTATCTCTACGGTAAAATAATAGGTACAAGGTTCGATTGGTTGCTAAGGTTATAACCAACTAGGTTATGGGGCTTGACTATAAAGATTGGTAATTTTCTCCAATCGCAAAGGTTGTGATTATTATATGTTATTTCTTGCTCTACAAATGCAAAACAACAGCATGTCCACAATTGGATATTAATAATATGTTTATTACATAGACACCTTGAGGAGTCAGTTTAAGTGCAGCCTTTCCAATGGTATGACAAAAGCAAAAAATGGGAAAGTTTGCTTGGAGGCATTGGTTGTATGATTTGAAACAAGCATGACCAATTTTTTGGTGTCTTAGGGTTTACACACTTTATGTAAAGCTTATACACTATAACAGAAGGCCTTTTGGCGATGAATTTTTTCGTCGCAAAAAGCCAAAAATTCGTCGCCAATACTTTCTATCGAAAAAAAATTCGTTTAAGGAATTATCGCAAAATTTTGGTAGCAAAATATTATCGGCAACGTTTTTACTATATCGCCGCAAACAATATCTAGCTCCGATCCAGATATGTCACGAAAAGTGATAGGCGAAGAAAAGGAAAAATGTCATGAAAGATAATTCAGGATGCTTTCTTTTCGTGACTCAAAGTTATTAGTTGCGTTACTATATTTGTAGCTAATAAAAGTTTTCAACGTGTTTTGTTTCGTAGCAAATTAGCTTTAGCGACAATTTCATGAATGTAGGTAAAAGTTATTCGTGACGGTTTCTGGAACGTAGCTAAAATGTTTTGATGACGATTTGAGAATAATAGTCAAATCTATTTAGCTACGTTATTTATTTATTTATTATATAAATTTTAATAATTTTTAAAAATTATTGTCTACGTTTTTAAGAACGTAGCTAAAAAGTTTTGATAATGAGTTTTGATTTTTGTCTAAAAAATCCTATTAAAAAATTCAATTAATTATAATAAATGGTAAGATTTTTAATCCATCTTATTGTTTGTAATATTTAAATTTTTTGATTTATAATTAATTAAATGAAAATAAAATAAAGTAATTAAAAATAGAAGCATTTTTATATTAAAAATGTTATTTACAAATGTTAATAAAAAAATGTATATACAAACTAAGACTCGTGTTCATTGTCACTACTACTTACATAATTTGACCAAAGTATTTGTTTGATCATCTTTTCAAGCTCGATCAACTTTGGTTCAATACAGTCTAATTTTTGTTCGTTACATTCTAACTTTTCTTCATTATATTAAAACTGAGCCTTAAGCGACCGGTTTTCCTCTTGAGGCGTGGTTACAAATGTTGATCTTGTACCAAGGATGTTGTTGCAAATCTGATCTACATTTGGCTCATTTTCATCAAACAATGATCTTTGCAACAACTCCTGCATCTTATTCTAAAATTTAAAAAATGATTAGTTAGCACTACATAAATAAATTGGTAGAAAAATTAAACAAAATTTTATCCTTACATAATTATTCTGCACTTCTTTAAAAGTTCAGCCTTCACCTTCCTTGTATTGTGTGAGTTTTTAGAGTATGATCCTATCACAGTCTTCTCCATGCAGTTCCTTCTGACTCTATTTTTCCTCTATTAACCTTGTCTTTCTCACATTTTTCCTAAATAAAGAAAAGAAATAGTCATTAAATTGAGAAACAAGAATAATTGAAGCAAATGTGAAGAGAAAAAAGACAAACCTTAACGTTGGCAGAGGACCAATAATCACACATTTGGATCCAATTTTCTGGAGTCACTTGCTCGAGAACATGTCTCCTTACCTCCTCATTCGAAGAAAAAGATTTGTAGTATTTATGTAGTCGATAACAATAATAATTGGTCTTTTGTTTCAATAGTGAACTCACACAACTTAACACTTTAGGGTTCTCGATATCGACAATATTGAGCTTCATCCATGAACACCAAGTGAAAGTGAAATTACTTGTTAAATAATTTTAAAAATGCATATAATTAAACAAATTGAAAAATTACCAAAACTTTGTCCAGTGTATTCTGTAGCAAGTTGCCTTCCTTCAATTGCTTAGCATGTTGAAAGTAAGACAATTCAATCTTGAAAATGACCCCTAACTCACTGGACAATTTTCCTAATTAGATCTTGTCAATAAGACGACCTTGCGAGGTGTCAATATGAACGGACAACTTGTTGTTCATTGCAGTATTCATCCGTTGCAACTCAGAACCTTTAGTGATACCTCTACCTCTTTTTCTGATGCTAGTATTGGAACTTGAAAAAAAATTATAACTAAAAATGTAAATGTATATTTGAGGATAAGTGTAATTATAGGTGGTAAAGTTTCACAAACCTGAAGATCCCTCAGCACTAGTTGAGGTAGATAGAGGTTGTTGTTGACTAGCTTTATTAATGGATGAAGTATGCTATTGTTGTTGGATAGAGTCGAATTGATTTGGTTATTGTGGGGGTGGAACATCTTTGCTAGTTGCCACCTTCTTTCCCTTGTTTCGTCTAGGTGCTATTATATTGAATATTTATAATGATTTTCTAATATAAAATATTATTAAATTATTTCTCTATGATTTTTCAATATAAAAGAAAATTAATTAGAATAATAACATAAAGAACTTGTCAAATTTTTCCTAAAATCATTTCAAAGCATTTGACAAAACATTAACAAATCATAATCAAAGATGATTGGAACCATAGGTGGTAATTAAACATTTTTTTCCTAAAAGTTGCTCTTTGTTTTTATTACTTGTTTCTTCTTCTACTAATCTTTTGTAATAACCCCTAAAGGCTTCTAAGTCGCGAACTTGTTACTATTTTGTATTAGTTCCTGCTATAGAAATATATTATTCAATTTATAAAAAAAGAAGATGATTGGATCTTTATACCCGTAGTTTGAATCACATTAGAAACATTTTTTTACGTCTTCCATTCATTACAAAGTTCATTATTTGTTAAACAAAACAATGTATAACTTTAAAACTTTACAAGCTTTGACTTTTCTTTGTCTATAAATAACCAATATAACAAATATAAAGAAAATTTGAATCGTATTTCAGAAATTAACATTAATATGGCTGTAGTTTCTTTCAATAAGGAATTTGATACATGTATTGGTACTATTGTTACCAACTCTTTACAAATTTTATTACATGCTTATAGAATGAAAGTTAATTAGGAAGTAAACTTTCTATTATTTAGTGATGTGCATTTCATACAAGGGAGGCATTTTTGCTTTAATCAACATAGTAATAAGAAGTGCCTAAGCTAACATAGTTATAAGAAGTGATTCAATGATAACTTATGAACAAAGTTATACATACTTCACAGTATTTGAAAGATAAATGAAGACTAGCATAATGAAATACATAACTTTTGCAAAATGAAACATAATAAAATACAATACTTTTACAAACAAAGCATAATGAAAAACAAACTGAAGTATAATAAAATACATTACTTTTACAAAATGAAGCATAATGAAATACATAACTTTTACAAAATGAAGCATAATGAAATACATATCTTGTACAAAATGAAGCATAATGAAATATATTGCTTTTACAAAATGGCTAATCTAAGTTAATTAAGATGGTGGCTTGTAATTTTTCAAACAATATAAACAACATTTTTTTGACCTTCAATCATCATGATCAACATCTTGAAAATTATCATCATTAATTGCATTATTATTCAACTCTTCATCGCTATTATGTTCAGCCAAAGTATCATCATTGTCATAAAATTCATCCTCAATATATTCTTCATCTCTTTTTACAATAAGATTGGCTTGTACTTCATCCACTTGTACTATATTGGGATTAACATCTCTCCTATGGAATGATGATATATCTATATATTCTATTCTAATGGCTTCATTATTCAACTCTGATTCAATCTCTTGATATACTTCACCATCCTCACCGATTAGACCATTATCCCTTTCACAAAAATCGAAGAGATTTTGGTGTTGAAGCTTTTGAAGAACCTTCCAATTTTTACCTACTACAGTATCATTGAGGTAGAAAACTTGCTTCACTTAACTTGTAAGGACAAAAGGGTCATTATCATACCATGTCTTACTAACATTGATGCTAGTAATATTCCCATTCACTTTCATGTCAGCAAGATTAAACCACTTGCACTTAAATAGAACAATCTTTTTGTCCTTAACGTAATGCAACTCTATTATTTCAGAGATGACATTGTAGAAATCAACAAAATCATCGTCACGAAATCCCTCAACAACAACCCCACAAATTTGGCTTCTAAGTCAACTGTCTCGATCTTCTATGTGAAATCTAACCCCATTAACAATGCAACCTGTATATTTTTTTCCCACACATATGAGGCCCAAATGCCAAAGAATATAATGTAGTTGTCACCTCTTGCATGTTATGGTTATGTTTTTGTATCATCTATACGACAAAATGAAATCTGACATGCAAATTGTCGTAAGTTCATAATATTCTATTAATATATAACTTGCTCGAGTCTTAAACCATTATAAGAACTTAATCTTATGTCTTTATTCAATATTAACAATCTCTTTGTGCTCTCTATTTAAAAAAATAAATTGAGATTAGGAAATATAGATTAAATGAAAACATTCAAATATGCAATTTTGATTCAAAAGTAATATACATACTCCATATATATGTTGACTTCCTTGCAATTGTTCAAAATATACCAATGGGCAATTTCTAACACGTCTTTAGTGGCCTAACTTTTGGGAGAAAACTAGCAAGCCACCATCTTGATCAAAATCAAAATTACGTTTCGATCTATTAAATCTTGTCTTGACGTCATTTGAGTGCATTAAACAAAATGTCAAGCATTCATTTGCTATATAAGCCTCTACAATAAAACCTTCATGTCGGGCTCTATTATGTATATAATGCTTAAGAGAGCTTAAAAACCTAAAGAAAATATAAAACATTAACAATTTTTACTAACTAATAACTTAAAAAAAATTAGAAGTTAATATAAATTACCTTTCAATGGGTACATCCATCGAAATTGAACCAGTCCACAAAATTTTGCTTCGTATGGTTAGTGAATTGCCAAATGCACCATAATATTAAAAAAAAAGATGAGGGGAATAGTAGTTCAAGCTTATATAGAATCAAAGCTATGTCTTTTTTCATGTTGTCAAGCTCTTCGACTTTAAGTGTCTTGCGACATAATTGCTTTTAAAAACTCACCCAATTGACCCAAAGTTACAGACACATCCTTCGACAAACATATGTGTATACCAATAGCAAGTAATCGTTGCAAAAGTATATGAAAATCATGGCTTTTCAACCCCGATGCTTTTCCCTCTTTAATATTAACACAACGGACTATATTCAATGCATACCCATCATGAAATTTGACTGATTTAAGAAATTGACAAAAAGCTTGCTTCTCCTTTTTTGACATGGAGTAAGAAGCAGGTGGAATAATGTGTGACCCATCATCTCTTCTTTTCAAATGCAAATCTTTTCTTATATTCATGTCTTCCACGTCTAGTTTTGCTTTAATTATGTCTTTCAATTTGCCTTCAATTTCCATAATGGTTCCTAAAATATTCTCACAAATATCTTTTTCAATATGCATCACATCAAGTTTATGCCATAATAATAGTTCCTTTTAATACGGCAAATTAAAATTATATTTTTTATTCCCATTGAGCTCAACACATTTCTCTTTCACTTTCTATTACTTGGGTGTTTGTTAGGTGTAATGTCACTTAAGTGTGATAGCTGCACAACCATATCATCACCAGACAACTGCAAAAGAGCTTCACTTAATGCTACTTTGCAATTAAACAATTTGCTTTTTCACCATCTATGCCCATGTTCCAAGTAACGCTGATGTCCTGTATAACATATTTTACTTCGTAGCCTCATTGAATAAGTTTGATAGTTACACGTAGGACAAGCCATAAACCCTTTAGTGCTCCATCCAAATAAATTCATATAAGCTGGAAAATCATTTATAGTCCACAAAACGATCGCATGCATTATAAATATTTCACCTTGAACAACATCAAAAGTTTCTAATCCAACCTCCCATAGATCGATTAAGTCATTAATTAATGGTTGCATGTATACATTGATATCATTACCAGGAGTAGTAGGTCATGGAATAATCAAAGACAATACATACAAGGCTTATTCATACACTTCCATGGAGGTAAATAATATGATCCTAATATTACTGCCCACATGCTGTAAGAAGTACTCATATTACTGAAAGGATTAAATCCATCTGAGGCTAACCAAGTCGAACATTATGACAATATTATGCAAACCATGGAAACTTTCCAACAAAGTCTTTCCATTCCATTGAATCTTTTGGATGACGTATAATGTTATCATCAATCCGTTTCTTTTTATGCCACCTTATATCTATGACTATTTTTGTTGACATAAAAAGCCTTTGTAGTCATGGTTTAATAGGAAAGTATCTCAAGATTTTATGCAGTATCTTTTTCCCTCTCCCGTCATCCACTTGCCACCTTGATGTACCATACATAGGACACTCTTCAAAATCTTTACTATCCTTCCAAAATATAACACAATCATACTTACAAGCATATATTGATATATATCCTAATCCAAGGTCCCTTAACAATTTCTTTGCATTATAATAAGATTTGACCAATTTATGTCCAATAGGTAATGCATCATTAATCAAGTCAATTAAGATGTCAAAAAACTTATTACTCCATTTATTATAGACCCTTAAATGCAATAACTTGAAAACAAAAGATAGTTGTGAGAAATTTGAGCACCTTAGATATAATTGTTCTTAAGCAACTTTCAATAACTTTTTAAAATTATCTTTTGTAATACTACCAATTATGTTAGGCAAATCGGTATTATTCATTATCTCCATATAATTCCCATAATGTTATCATCAATCTGTTTCTCTTTATGCCACCTCATATCTATGACTGTTTTTGTTGACATAAAAAGCCTTTGTACTTGTGGTTTAATAGGAAAGTATCTTAAGATTTTATGCATTATCTTCTTCCCTCTCCCATCATCCACTCGCCACCTTGATGTACCATAAATGGGACACTCTTCAAGATCTTTACTATCCTTCCAAAATATAACAAAAATCATTCTTACGAGCATGTATTGATATATATCCTAATCCAAGGTCTCTTAACAATTTCTTTACATTATAGTAAGATTTAGGCAATTTGTGTCCAACAAGTAATGCATCATTGAGCAAGTCAATTAGTATGTCAAAAGACTTATTAATCCATTTATTATAGACCTTCAAATGCAACAATTTGACAAAAAAAGATAACTGTAAGAAATTTGAGCAACCTGGATATAATTCTTCTTGAGTAACTTTCAATAACTTCCAAAAACTATCTTTTGTAATACTACCAATTATGTTAGGCAAACTGGTATGATTCATTGTCTCCATATAATTCCCATAATCATCTAACATCTCCGCAATCCCATCATCATCATCACCATCATCTACATCATTATTGTTACTATCATCAACACTTATACCAACACTTCTACTACAACTTGCTTCCTTACGTTCACCATGATAAAGCCATGGAGTATAGAATTTATCTATGCCCCAAATTAGCAAGTGATTATATACCATATCTTGACTTTGAATGTCAACATTTAAGCAATCTATACATTGACAATGAATAAAACATTTATCACCCATTCGATGAAACTTTTTACTCCTTCTAAGTATTCAGTGGACCATTTCCGATGAGACGTCCAACTTTTGTCCATCTTGCTATATAATTAAAAGTAAATAACTCAACTACTAAATGCAATCCTCATCCTTTATAATATAACCATTAATCACTACAAGTTCATGTTCAAATTTTGAGTTTAAATAAGCACTTTGGTACGTGTCATTGTCACACCACATAAGTTGAGAATGCAAGTTCTCGCTGTGACTCCTAAACTCTTGAAAATTTTCACCAATAAGCCTCATGGAAGTTGCATCACGGGTTTATAACGTATATACCATCTTAGGAGTTTATTATACAAAGGATTTTCATTAACATTACGTGAATTTCTAATGTTAATACTAAGTTGAATTTAAACAAGCACTATGGTACATGACATTGTTTCACCATATGAATCGAGAAAGCAAGTTCTCATTGTGACTCCTAAGCTTGTGGAATTTTTCACCGATAAGCTTCATAGGAGTTGCATTATAGGTTTCCAGCCTATATACCATCCTAAGGGTTTATTATGCAAAGGATTATCATGAATATTCTAATGTTAATACTAATTTTGAATTAATCACTTTGAAGTTCAAGTATTTATGTTTAAATTTAAACAAAAACCAAACATAAATACTTAGACTATTAAATCCCAACATAAAACCTCATTAATCATTGTAAGAAAATTGCAAAGAACAACACAAAACTAAACACATTGTAGAAGTTAATTAGTTGGATGACTTACCTTGATAGACAGACAACTACGGACTACAAAGAAGATAAACTAGGTTGGACAATTATTGACACTCTTCAACACAAAACACGGCCTGCAAGAAAGACAATTTCATATTTAATATAATATACTAGTTCATATATTTGTCTTAGGACTTAAAATGTAAAGAATGTTTATAATTAAAGTTTTTGGATACATTTCCATAGACCTTATCGTTACTAAAGTTTTAATAACTTTGTGGCAGTGATGGGCTCACGATAGTTTGTGACTGATGAACAGTTCAATGGCTAAGTAAAACCATTTGACATTAGAGATTCAAAGGGTACATACGTCGGACATCTTATAGGCAGTAGTAAAACAAAGTTCCTAACACATATTCACATTCAATCAACCCATTCAACACGCATAACCCATATCTTAATTTCCAAACCCTAAGTCCAAGAATAATTCATACTCTTAACCATTCATTTATAAAACATTACGACAATCTTAATATAGTCCTAAGTCAAAGCCAATCCAATAAAACCCTAGGTTCATGCATACCAATGTTTAAATCATGATCCTTGGATTTAATAAAAAATTAAAAGTCAATCTAATTCATTAGGCATCATCTCTTTAAACCTTTATCTATTTTAAGTTAATTTCTTTAAGTTTTTTTGAAAAAAAATTCTTATATTCTTCTTTTATGTTTAATAAGCTTCACCTCTACAGTGTTTCTTATTTAATAATTCTTTAGCATTACAAGATTTAGGCAAAAAAATTAGCATGCGCAATAACTTCTTACCTTTGTGCTTGAACATTTGGTTACATTAATTAGGGTTCATTCCTTTTATTCTTCCTATCTTTGTTTTAGTTAGCTAGGTGTCAACTTTATTATCTTCAATCATTTTTTTTCATCTCCAACATACTCTAAATTAGTCATAGCATAATAATGATACCCTACATTTCTTTTAATTACAAAATGTGGATATTTTTTCTTAATCTTGCTTTTCTATCATGCATATTTCGAATCAGTTTTAACGTGTTAGTGATACTTTTGTTACAATTTTAAAATAAATTAGAGAAATGAATTTTGAAAAAAAAACACATAATGAAGATGATATAAAAATTATTAAATCAAAGATAAAAAGAGGTCCGTCACTATTATTGCAATAATGTATCATGTTCTAACTCATTATATTTATCAAAAAGATTATAAGCTTACAGTGGATAGAAAAATCAAGAAGAATCATCAAATTATAGTATATTTACTTACTAATTACATGATAAAACGGAAGAGCAACAATTATGTTTATTAACATATATTGTTGGATCATTTAAAGGAGTACGTTTTTATTAACATTTATTGTTTACTTTAGTATAATTTAAATATGTATCATAAGTTCTTTCATGTCTTTCAATTTCAAGAATATGTTTGTTACAAAGAGGACACTAAATACATAACAGTCAAATTACATTAGCAGTAGCACAACATTGGATGAATTTCTTAAATGTTTGAACACAAAAAACATAACACTTAAGTCACGTTAACAGTCCAATAACATTAACATTTCTTTAATGTTTAGGACACTAAAAACATAATAGTCAAATAACATTGACAGTAACATAACATTAGGTGAATTTCTTGAATGTTTTTAACATAAAAAATAGAACACTCAAATCACATTAATAGTCCAATAACATTAACATTTCTACAATGTTTAGGACACTAAAAACATAACATTCAAATAACATTGACAGTAGCACAACATTAGATGAATTTTTAGAATGTTTTTAACACAAAAAATAGAACACTAAAGTTCCATTAACAATCCAAAAACATTAACATTTATTCAATGTTTAGGACACTAAAAAGATATAATTGAAATAACATTGAAAGTAGCATAACATTAGGTTAAATTTTTGAAAGTTTTGAACACAAAAAGCTGAACATTCAAATGTTATTTACTATCCAATAGCATGTATTTCTTGAAGGCTTTTTATACTAAAAGCATAAGGATTGTCAAATAACATTAACAGTAGGACAACCCATATGAATTTCTTGAATGTTTGAACACTTAAAACAGAACACTCAAAGTATGCATGTTTTGAAAATTCCATTCCCTATCAAAACAAAACAATAAATACATAAGAGGACTTTCATCGAATACCTTATAAGCTTCATAAATTAAACCCTGACTAACATCAAATAATCCGTCTTCTCCCCTTTTGTCACATATACAAGCAACATTAACACTCCATTTATATATAAACAACTCAAAGTATAACCCAAAAATCGACTAGTCACATACCATTTAAAATTAACATTCAAAGCAAAAATAAAACTTAAATTAACACTATTAATACATAATTCTTTAATCTACAATTTTTGTGACTTTTCATGGTTTATTCATCAAAAGTTTACATTTGGCGATGAATTATACATTTTGTCGCAAAAAGTTTGAATACTTACCAACGTTTTACATTATCGTCGTCAATTAAATCATTGCAAAATTAGCCACTTTTAGCAAAAATTCCTGAAAATCATCGCCAAATAATCTGCTCTTCTGATGATTTACTTTAACATCGCCAAATTTGAGACTTTTGGCATTGAAATTAAATATCATCGCCAAAAGTCTACATCGTTAAAAATATGTAGCTAATAGTATGTTTTGTTGTAGTGATAAACCCAAACTTTAATAAAAATTCAACTCATTCCATTGAAAATAAAAGAGAGGAGTAAAGATATAAAAGCAACAAGTAAGTTGGGAAAAAAACCAACAAAAATAATTTCCTTCTTGTTCTTCTTCTCCATATTTTCAACTAGTAAGTGTAAAAATCCTATTTTCCATATTTTCAATAGGTAAGTGTATATAATACTATCTTTTTTTTCTGCATGTGAAGCTTTATCATGTACTTCCTTATTGTTTGTTTTATATTAGATTAGAGAGGAAATTATGGTGATTATAACTTAAAAATCTTTTAGAATGGCATAGAACTTTATATAGGTAAGATTGTCAGTTAAATTTCATCCCATTTATTAGTGATTTTCAATGATCATAAACTAGTTTCTAGTTGGAATTATTGTGATTGTTTATGATAACAATTTTGATGAAATTGAAAAAAATACAAATTAAAGAAAAGGTAATTAATGATGTAATTGCGAAACAATTTGGATAAATTATGGTTTAAGTTTTTTGGAGCATCACATTGAGTTGGTATCAAAGTGGGTTTATGTTTCTAAGGACAAATTGAGTAAATATGATAAGATATTCTTGTCTTATCTAGGATGACGTCAAGAGATGATATTACTAGCTTAGATTCGATGTTAAGAAGAGAGATGTTAATGCCACCTCAAATGATGTAGTTCTTTGAGATGATACAACAGGCTATAACTATGAACGGATTGATAAGATGGGTACATTAAAGTTTCGAGGCATTACTGATCTTAAGGAAGCTGAGTTATGTTAGAAGTAGACAGAGATAGTTTTAGATCGTTTGGAGTGCATCTTAAAAAGAAAGTTACAGTATAATGTTTCATTATTCTAAGGAGACACACTAACTTATTATAAGTCAGTGGAGAGATCTTATGTCAAGGGAGATGACTTGTCAAGAGCTTCAAAGAGAGTTTAGAGATTAATACACTATGTGAATATATCAAGACCAAAAGAAGATAGAGTTTATAATTCTGGTTCAGACAAATGAGATGTCGGTGGTAGAGTATGAGGCCCACTTTGGGGCTTTATCTAAGTATGCATTGAAGGTTGTGGCAAATCCAATAGACAAATGTTGTTGATTTGAGCAAGATCTAAAGATCGAGATTTATTTGGGTTTGGGAGCTGCTACTTCTAATTTCAAGAATTTACTAGAGATTGCACTCAAAGTAAAGCATGTGATAGAATAGTGTAAAAGGAGAGAAGAGTTGAAGAGGTAACCAAAGAGTCACTAAAGAGAGGAAAATCGATCTATTAAAGAGTGAAGTTAGTCATTCATGATCAACTAGTGTAGGGGGATCTAATAGAACCAGTATTACATCGAGCAGGAGTGGTAATTTCTACAAGTTGGAGGAGATCAAGGAGCTGGTAAGGATTCAAGACAATATAGCACTACTAGTACACTGTCAGATAGATCAGATAAAGGGGCTAGTCAAAGGTTTGGAGGACCTTTTAATAGAGGAGCTGAAGGAGTATAAAGTTGTTCTACTTGTAGGAGAGTTCACATAAGACCATATTGGTGACCCACTAGGATCAATCAGGCGTGCTATATTTATGGAGGCTAGAGGCATTTATAGACTAGTTATCCGACTGTAGGGAGGAATTTAGGAGTGAGAGCAGAGGAGACAATATATGGTCGAAGTAGTGCTTTTGGTTAAGGTAGAGTTGGTAGTAGAGGTGGTGGTAGAGGAGTTAATGTGGACCAGTAGTGGTTACAGGTACTAATGGGATATCCTCAACACAGGATCAGACTTGGTTACAGGTACTAATGGGATATCCTCAACACAGGATCAGACTTAGGTGAGGGTACACCATATAATAAGAGAGGAGGCACTCGCAGCGAACAACATCATTTTAGGTACAATTTTATTATTTGAATTGAGGCCTATGTGTTAGTAGACCAATGATTTACACATTCCTAAATCCTTTTAATGCTTGCCTCTATAGTTTTGGGGGAGGTTAGTATATTAGGATATGACTTAAGAGTGTGATTGCTAGTGGGAGACTATGTGGAAGTGAATAGTGTAAGGAGGGGGATGCCAATGAGGATTAATGGTGTTGAGCTACTAGCTAACTTGATAGTGATGAATTTGAGGGAGTTTGATGTCATTTTTGGGATGGATTGGTTGGCACAACATCAGACTGTAGTAGATAATTATGGAAACAAGTTAAAGATAGAGTCTTCGGGTAGACTGAAGGTGATATTTGTGGAGAATAGTATAGTAGTTCCAATATGCATGATCTCAGCCATGAATGTTAGATGACTAATATTTGATGGATGTGACACATATCTAGCTCATATTACAGATACGAGGGAGATAAGTTCTAGGTTAGAGGATACTCCTATGGTGAGGGAATTTTTAGAGGTATTCTTAGATGATTTACTAGGTTTACCACCTCAATGGGAGATAGATCAGTTAAGGGGAGCTATCATATTTTTCAAATTTGACTTGAGTTAGGATATTAGCAGTTGAGGATAGTTGTGTCAAGTAGTTCCAAGATAGCTTTTCATACTTGATATGGCCATAATAAGTTCCTATTGATGCCTTTCGAGTTGACTAATGCATCATCTACATTCATGGCATTGATGAATAAGACTTTTTAAGAGTATCTAAATCAGTTTCTGATAGTGTTCATTGATGATAAATTAGTATATTCAGGGAGTTAAGAGGAACACTAATAATATTTAAGGAGTGTATTACATATTCTTAAAGAGAGATACTTATATGTCCAGTTGAGTAAGTGTGAATTCTGGATGGAGAGAGTAGTTTTCTTTAGACACTTGGTATCTTGAGAGGGAGAGATGCCTGATTATGCTAAGGTAAAGCCAATTCTAGAGTAAGAGCCACCTAAAAATACATTACAGGTAAAGAGTTTTTTTTTGTGATTTTTTGGCTATTATCGAAGATTTGTAAAAGGAATTTTTATGATAGCTAACTCGTTGACCAAGTTTCCGAAGAAAGGAGTCTAGATTCAGTAGACCAAGAAATGTTAGTAGAGTTTTGAGGAGCATTAACGGAGATTGAATTTTAGCCTAATTTTGGTACTACCATCAAATAGAGAAGGTTTTAAAGTATATACTGGTGCTTTGAGGGTAGGTTTGAGGTGTGTATTGATGCAATATGAGAACCTGATATTGTATGCTTCTCATCAATTCAGACCATATGACTCATAATTAGGAGTTAACTGCAGTTGTGTATGTTCTTAAGATTTGTATATGTTATTTGTATCTGGAAACATTTCGAATCTTTATAGATCATAAGATCCTCAATTATATCTTGACTCAGAGGGAGCTAAACTTAAGGCAGAGAAGATAGATCAAGTTGTTGAAGGATTGTGATTGTATTGTTGATTACAATCCAAGAAAGGTTAGTGTAGTGGCAGATGCATTGAGTAGGAAAAGCTCAATCGTGATGGTTAGTTTAAGCATACATAGTATGACACCATTGGTGGAGTTAAGGGCACTAGACATGAGAGTGAGGATTGATTATATAGTGGTTTATTAATAACATTATAGGCTTAGACGGATTTAGCATATAGAATCAGATAGGTATAAGTTCAAGATTCTTATCTAATGTGAATGAGAGAGAGAGTGTAAAAAAGAAAGGAGACGAAATTTTTAATGAGAGTAGATGGAGAGTTGGTGAGTGGGAGAAGAGTTTGTGTGTCAGACATTGAAGGACTACAAGGCGAGAGTATGAGGGAAGCTCATGGTGCACCATATATTATGCATCCTGGTACTACAAAAATGTATCAAAACTTGAGACCTTATTACTAGTGGTTGACAATGAAGAGAGACATGGTAGAGTTTGTGTTGAGGTGTTTAACCTATCGACAGATCAAAGCAGAGAATTAGGCTCCATTGGGGAAACTAAGACCTGTAGCATTCCATCATGGAAGTGGGAATGGATTTTACGGTAGTGTTACTGAGGACCATATGTAAACATGGTTCAATCTCAGTAATTGTGGATAGGTTGACTGATATGTTTTCAAATGTTGATATATTTAATTATTTAAACTTAGCGATTATTGACATGAAAATGCTTAAGATACTCACTTTAATTTATATATGATTTTAGGTATAATTTGGAAGTAAAGAAATTAAAGTGAGTCGAAAGCACCATATATGGGTCATTTTTCGAATATTTTTTTTTGCTTGTCTTCATGGAGGAAGAAGAAAAAATAAATAAAAGATAAGAAAAACGGAACAAGAAGGACGCCAACAGCACAAAACGACAGTATATAATGCACCAAACGGCAGCGTCAGCAAACTAGCATGTCAAGGCAAAACGGCATTGCGTTATGCATTGCGCAGAAAATGCTGCGCACAACGCAGCGTGTTAAGCGCTTTGATAAAACGCACAGGAGAGGTGCAGATGTGGTGCATTTTAAATGCAGGCATAGAGAGGTTTTAAATGGGACAACAAGTTTAATTGTCCCATCATCATTATCAACATTAGAGGCAAATCAGCTACAGGGTGGCAGCAGCAGAGCACGTAGACGGTAGCAGCTTGGCGTGGATACAGGCGCAGGCTTGAAGAAGCTTCGTCTGCGTCTTGGCTTGGTGGCTTGTTGGCGTGGAGTCTGGAGCTTGCACAGAAGAACAGAGGCTAAATGCAGACGAGGAGCACATAGAGAGGAGTGCAGTGAATAGTGCCGAGACCCAAATACTACCATATTAAAATGTCACATCATGAACAGCGGTGTGGTTGGGCTAAAACAAATTAAGTATTAATTAGGGAGTTTCGGCTAGGGATTAAAAGGGGGCTGAAGCAATTTTACGGGAAAGATCCATAAAGGGCTAGGCATCCCGACACCGGTTCGGAGGTGACATCAACGCCGACAACTCGGGTTAAGTATTTTTATTATTTTGTTTTTTTCTCTCATTAGAAATTGATTATATTATCTGATGTTAATTGATTTGGGTTGTGTGTATGGATAATTGGATTTTTGTTATTGTTCGGTTATTTGTGTATGAACACATTGGGTATTGTGATTATTGCATTCATTGAATCGTTAATTGTAAACGCATTGCTAGAATTTTGATATAATCCGTAATTGTAATGAAGAAATTCATATGTAGCGACTAATGATTGGTAATCATTATGGATAACATGACCTAGGTTAAATGACGCATTGTATGTGGTTGTTGCCTTGATTAATCGATTTTCCTAATTCGTAATGATACTGCCTAATTAAATCTAGAAATCGTATCCTAGGTTGTTCGGTGGTTAGGTTTAATTAACGATCGTATCTTGATTAAACAAAACCTAAGGGAAAACCCAGGTTAATTATTAACTCGCGATTAATAGTTGCTAAGAGAAGTTAAAGAACAACAAATTAATGAAATATGCTTAATTAGGATGTAGGTCGAGATTGAACCAAAAAATCGGGTCCTTACCGAATTCCCCACCTTTATCTTTTTTTTACATATATTTTCTTTAATTTTTTATTAGTTAGTTTCATTTTCTTTTCTTTTTTTCAAAAATTAAAATGGAAAAGAAAGAAAAAAAATTTGTTTAAAATAAATGTATTAAAGAGGAATTGCATATGTGTTGAAAAGTTGTTTATGGTTTATGGATCTTCCTAGAGCTGTAATGGATGTGTTATTTGAGTATGTTGAATATGAGGTAGATGTTGGCTTGGAAGGTTCACTA
>JAOQMR010000212.1:9317387-9329647 GCA_027563865.1 Erythroxylum pelleterianum | reverse complement strand
CATGATTTTACATGTGAACATTAGTGGTGGAGAAATGAAATAATATGCAAAGTTGTGGATTGTCATATCATAAATGGTGTTGAGTGTATCCGTAGATATATTTTAGTTAAACACATTTTTCGAGTATACCATTAGATTGCTCAGTTTTCGAAGATGATGCTTGTTGATTGATCATGAGAAAAAGCTTGGAATGTTGATTTCTTATGATTTTTGAAAGTCATTCATCTTTGTTTAAGATTATATATTCTTGGAAAAATATAGAAATTGAGTCAATATTTTCGGTCAATGAGCTTAATTTTGATGTTTTGCCCGAGAACGGTCAAAAGCTAAATGTGGGGAAAATTGATATGTGTTTAAATGTTGATATATTTAATTATTTAAACTAGTGATTATTGACATGAAAATGTTTAAGATACTCACTTTAATTCATATATGATTTTAGATACAATTTGGAAGTAAAGAAATTAAAGTGAGTTGAAAGCACCATATATGGGTCATTTTTTGAATATTTATTTTTGCTTGTCTTCATGGAGGAAGAAGAAAAAATAAATAAAAGACAAGAAAAATGGAACAAGAAGGAAGCCAACAACACAAAACGACAGCAGATAATGCACCAAACGGCAGTGTCAGCAGACTAGCATGCCAAGGCAAAACCTGCGTAACGCACAATGCAGCGTCTTGAGCTTTTTGATAAAACGCATAGGAGAGGCGCAGCTGTGGTGCGTTTTACACGTAGGCATGGAGAGGTTTTAAATGGGATAGTAAGTTTAACTGTACCATCATCATCATCAACAGTGGAGGCGAATCAGTAACAGGGCGGCAGCAGCAGAGCATGCAGACGGTAGCAGCTTGGTGTGGACGCAGGTGCAGGTGCAGGCTTAAAGAAGCTTCGTTTGCGGCTTGGCTTGGTGGCTAGCTGGTGTGGAGTCTGGAGCTTGCATAAGGGAAGAGTCTAAACGCAGCCGAAGAGCAGCCAGAGAGGAATGCAGTGAATAGTGTCGAGACCTAAACACTACCACATTAAATTGTCACATCATGAACAGTGGTGTGGTTGGGCTGAAACAAATTAAGTGTTAATTAGGGAGTTTCAACTAGGGATTAAAAGGGGGCTGAAGCAATTTTTCAGAAAAGACCCATGAAGGGTTAGGCATCCCGACACCGGTTCAGAGGTGACATTGACGCCGACGACCCAGGTTAAATATGTTTTTTATTATTTTGTTGTTTCATTCTCTCATTAGAAATTGATTGTGTTATCCGATATTAATTGATTTGGGTTGTGAATATGGATAATCGAATTTTACTTATTGTTCGGTTCTTTGTGTATGAACCCATTGTGATTTGATGATTTTAATGCTTTCATGGAATCGTTAATTGTAAACCCATTGCTGGAATTTTAATATAATCCATAATTATTATGTTGAAATTCATGTATAGCGACTAATGATTCGTAATCATTGGGGATAATATGACCTAAGTTAAATGACGAATCGTATGTGATTGTTGCCTTGATTAATCGGTTTTCCTAATTTGTAATGCTTCTGCTTAATTAAATCTAGAGATCGTATCGTAGGTTGTTTGGTGGCTAGGTTTAATTAACGATTGTAACTTGATTAAACAAAACCTAAGGGAAAACTGGGGTTAATTATTAACCCATGATTAATAGTTGCTAGGAGAGGTTAAAGAACAACAAATTAATGAAATATGCTTAATTAGGGTGTAGGTCGAGATTGAACCAAAGAACCAGGTCCCTATCGAATTTCCCACCTTTATCTTTTTTTTGCATATTTTCTTTAATTTGTTTTTATTAGTTAGTTTCATTTTATTTTCTTTTTTCAAAAATCCAAAATCCCCCTTAAACCTAACCACCAGTTAATTTCATTTCATAAACTTTACACACACTCTTTGTGGGATCGACCTAGACTCACCACTGCTATAGTAGTAGGTCTAGTTATTTTATTTTGACGAGCTTAATGATGCGAGATCATTGACTAAATCAACTCATTTCTTACATGTACAGCAGACAACCTCCTTAGACAACCTTGCCAAGTTGTATGTTGATGAGATTGTAAGGTTCTAGGAGGTTGTAGTGTCCATTGTATCAAATTGAGACCTGCAAGTTACTTCCCAGTTTCGGATGAATTTACAGGTAACTTTGAGCACTATGTTAAATTCGAGTAATGCAATTTAACCCTTATGCATATGGATAGTCAAAGCATATGATTATTACATTAGAGGACTTGATACAAGCTTAAGTGTTAAATTTTGAGGGTGATTAGGATAAATATCTAGCTTTGATGTATTTTGCACATAATAACAATCAAGTCTAACATCGATATGACAAAATTTGGGGCATTATATGGCAGTTGGTATAGAGATTTGATATGTTAGGATGTAAAGGGTGCCATATTGTTGGAAGGATATAATAGGGATAGTAAGGTGATGCTTAAAGTAATATTAGGATTAAGAAATGAGATATGTTGATTAACATCATTGGGAGATAAAGTACGATATTGGAACTATGGTATTTATATGGGTATCATCTTATAGAGGGATGTTGAGGTTTGGTAGGAGAGAGAGGTCATGTAATATTGTATAGTGTGTAGAGTCATTAGCTTGTATATTAGCCTTATCTTGTTATCATAGATTCATGATGTGTTCCATATGTCAATGTTGAAATAGTACTAATAAGTTCCTAGCCATGTTATATCGAGGCATGAGATCAAAGTTACAAAGGATATGACTTACAAAAAGGAGTTAGTGGAGATCTTGGATAGAATATTGATGAAATTAAGGAGACAGAAGATTCTGATGGTAGGAGTTTTGTGGAGTCATCATCATTCTCTGAGAGAGGCTAACTGGGAAGTAGAAGATGAAGTTCGACGTTAGCATCCTTATTTTTCTAAATTCTCAGGTACGTAATAGAATTTTAAGGACAAAATTCTTTTAAGGGGAAGAACCGTAAAGCCTGTAAAATCCAAACTTTATTTAAAAAGCAAACCCTACCCATTGAAAATAAAAGAGATGAGTAAAGATATAAAAGCGTCGGGTAAGTTGGAAGAAAATGAATAGAAATAACTTCTTTCTTGTTCTTTTTCTCTATATTTCCAACTGATAAGTGTACAAAAACACGATCTTTCTCCTATATGTAAAGCTTTTCTCATGTATTTCCTTATTTTATTTATTTTTTAGTAGATTAGAGAGAAAATCATGATGATTAACAATTCCAAAATCTATTAAAAAGGCATAAAACTTCATAGAGGTAAGAGTTTTAGCTAAATTATATCCCTTTTATTAGTGAAATTCGATCATCCTAAACTAGTTTCTAGTTGGAATTATATTCTAATTATTTGTGAAAACAATTTTGATGAAATTCACAAAAACAAATAAAAGATAATGTAGCTGGAAGAATGAGAAGAAGAGGAGTTATGAGAAGAGGAGAGGGTGAAGAAGAAGACAATTTCAGAAAAAAAAAAAATTAAGATCTATTAAAGGGTAAAATAGGAAATGTGAATGTTTAAGGGTAAAATTAGAATTTAAGTCCTATCAGGGTATTTTGTATTTTAGTAATAATAAAAGAATGTATAGATAAAATATGAATTTTAACAGTTGAGGGTATTTTAATAATTATGATGGTAAGATAAAGTAAAGGTATTTTAATAATTAAGAATAAAGTGGTAAAAAGGGAGTATTTTTTGATTATTAAGTATAACTAAGTTTAACATTTTCTTAAATAAAGTATAATAAAATTTTGTAAATGTCTAGGTTTGGAGAATGAACTAGGGAGTAGATTAGACCAATCAAATAGCTGAGTTTGAAAATCAAATAAAAATAACCTTAAACTATACCTTTTTAATGTTTTGAATTAGTAATTAATTAAATTAATAATTAAATATGTGGATTTATGAAATATATGACTTTTATAAGAATTTTATTTATTAAATAAATAATTGACAAGATACAAAATATTCATTATTTATATTTTGTTACTTGTTATGATGTGTATTGTCAGATAATTTGAATTATTTTATATAATTTTCAATTATACATATGTATAATTAAGAATATTAATGTAAAATTAATCGTGTTTATAAAATTAGATAGAAACTGGTTTATAATGATTTAAGAATAGGATGTGAAAACAATGAATATATGGCTTGCCTAATATAGGTTATATAGGAAAGTCATAGATTGATTAATGAATGATAATCATTGCCTTTTTACAAAAAGCGACGGCGGTGGTTTCCTTGCTCTATTCCTCTACGGTCGATCATGGCATCTTTATTAGTCAGACCAAATTTAATGAAAATAAAGGAACATATGCGTAATTTTTTATTTTTCTTAATTCTTCCAGATAAATCATAAGTGTAAACATTTGCTCTTTTTTCTTTAAAGAAAATAGGGTTCCCCGTCATTTATCTTCTCTAGTAGGTCAATTTCTTCGGGAATAAGAAATTCAAGTTTCAAACATTCCAAGTCATATCTCAACTTGTTAAAGAGATTAGGTTCTTGGACTATTCTCATTGTGTTTAGATATCTTGTGTGCTAAGCATGGGATGGGACGTGAGGAACACTCATCGGCTGGGAGAGGCAGATACAGGAGTCAAAGGAGGGCTGGTAGGTTTGGCTGAATGATGCATTTTCATTTTTGCATAATTGGTTTTTTGAACTTGGCCAGGCCACATGACATGACTCCACGAGGATCTTGGGTCAAAATTTTGGGATAGTCTCGTCTTGGAAGCAAAAGCTGGCAAAACCATGTGAGCTCGAGCCACCTAATTGATATAATGTCATTGGAAGCGTGGTTAGAGTAGTATTGCTACATGTCAAACAATTAGCAGAATGTTTATGGACGCCCAGTTGCCCAGCTCTGCAATTTTCCTCAGAGAGTTGATTTAATTGTTACACTACGCAAATATTCCAAGTTTTGTTTAACGAACAAGCCTTCCCTTAGCTTGATTGCTACCATCTCCCATTCACATGTCTTTACAGTTGGATGCTATTAAATAAGAATGTGCTCTTACTAGTCAACAATTAAATCAGTTTTTGGGTAACCGTTCATATTTATTTGATCAAGTTTATGCTTTTTTTTGTATAATATACTGTTGATGTTAATTTTGTCAAATTGGAGAAATACTAAAGCGAAAGTATTCCCTTTAATTTGTGAAAGATTTTATGTATGTATATATAAAGGTATATATAATCAACACTACTTCTAAATAATGTAAAACTCATAATTAATATAAAATATTAACTCCTAATTAAATTAAAATATTAACTTTTAATTAAAATAAAATGTATCATGTGCAATACCTAATTATAACCAAATTTTCAATGACAATTGGTGCATGCAAATCGTAAATGCCAAGCTAGCACATGCACATCTTAAATGCCAAACTTGTCATGGAAGTATTTAAATTGTTATCGTCCAGAAGCTTTGGTGAAAATGTCTTGTCTATTGAAACTATGATCTTACATGCAAGGTAACAATGATTTAAAACTAAATTGACTAATCAATTTGACCTGAAGTAGTATAAATCGGTCAGTTATTCAGTTTAGTTTCTTTTAATAATCTCTATACATAAAAACCGATCGTTTCGGGATGAACCGGCTGGGTTTTTTGGGGAACCTCAGTTGTCTTGCTTCTCCTTGCCTCGCTTTCAGGGAATCTGGAAATAGATAAATGGGTGAAGAGAATAGAAAAAAACCCACGTTCTTTTTTGCCACTTTCCTTCTCTCACCTCTCCTCTAGCAATTCTTTGGTCATCTGTCTTAACTCCACTGATTCTGCGCGACATGCTGCTAAGAAAGTCATAATACATGAAAGGGAAGAGGATCCACCTCCCCTTGCATCCATGCCCTTGCATCCATGATCCAAGCAAGCCACTTAGCTACAGTGCAGAGGTTTCAAACCGATCCGACTCTGGCCCTGGAGCTGGCAAATTGGATTGGCCAGAAGAGGAAGCCATCGAAACAACTGAAGGCAACATCTCTATTATCTAAGGTAACTACGGACTGGGCATTGAATTATCTCCTACATTCAAAGGGAAACTTGACTAAGCCTGGGCAAACACAGTCATCATCAAGTTACTTGGTCGGAAACTAGGATTCAGTATGCTCAAATCCAGACTAGCTACACTGTGGAAACCTAAAGGCCTCATGAAATTGGCCGATCTTGATAATGAGTTTTACCTTATAAAATTCATGGAAGATGATGATTTCCTTCGTACACTCACTCAAGGACTGTGAGTTATCGCTGGCCATGCACTCTTAGTACAACCTTGGTTTCCTAAATTCCGTCCATCTGCAGGGCAAATATCGCATGTGGTGACTTGGATCCACTTCCTCGATTATTTGTATCGAGATACCATTCGACAATACTCACAGCTCTCGGTAATTTGGTTGAAAGAACGATCAAAATCAATACAACAACGCAAAACAATCACCGTGGCAAATTTGTTAGGGTAGCGGTCAATCTTGACCTTCACACACCGCTCATATCTCCGGTAGAACTCGATGGAGAACTCATAAAGGTGGCCTATGAGGGCCTCCCTCAAATCTGTTTTTCCTGTAGCATCGTCGGCCATAGTAGCTCAACTTGTCCGTCTAGGCCAACCGGAACCCTCACCCCCGTGTCTCCTGCCGAGGGACCAGCATCGACAACTCCCCACCTCCACCCAACCCTAAGTCTTCCCCCGCGGCCACCACAACAACAGATCAACTCGACAGCAGCGACGATTCTCCCTCCGGCTAGAACAGATAACTCGAGTTTGGGTCGTGGATACAAGTACAGTGACGTCTGCGCCGCCCTCCGCCCACCCCTCCAACGCTTCGATAAGACAAGCCACCGGCCTACCCCCACGTGGGCCTGCCAGGAGCGGCTCTAACAAGTTTCGAGTCGTTGGAGTTTACAACAGCTAATTCCACAGCACCCGAGTCCTCTCCCTTAACCGCAAACCAGTTGACGCAGACGAGGAATTAAATGAGGAGGAAACTAAAGAACCACACATCATCCAAGGAGTTTCGAGTGAAACAGGCATCATTTAAAGCCACACATGGGTTGATTCCTCTAGCGCACCAACAACATCATCGAGCCCCTTCATGGATCATCTGGGCCAGGAACCAAGCCTCCCTACCAAGGCCCCAGCCCACGCTATTCTATGTTTAACGCCTCTCAGCCCACAGATAGGCCTTGCAGCCCAAAACCCAGCCTAAGATGGCCCGCCGCCCCCAAGGCCAACTCCTAAGCCCATTTCCTATGCACAACCAAGTCTAGGCCCAAACCATGTGGCCCTCTCGATCTCCTCACATGCTAACATAATAATTTAGGACCCGTCCATATTGTTGCCCATACATGAGGCCTCAGATTGTTGGGACATGGAAATCGAACTCATTGTTAATGATCGGAATGCAGCCTTGACCTCGACCACTTAATCACATATTTTACCCCAGTCACGACCCCTAGACCCGGGTAACGTAATTCCTCCAGCCAACGATAATAACGATGAATCCAGTACGCCGATAAGGGAAAATTTCGAGGATCATTTGATTACCCTGGATCGAGAGTTTACCGATTGTGCCGGCACCTCTCTAGCTGTATAGCTAAACCTCACTAACCCCTTTTTATGTCCATTTTAATTTGAAACTGTCGAGGGGCTAGAGGACGGACCTTCAAGCCTGTCATCAAAAACTATTATCACCTATACAAATCGTTTCTTGTCATTTTGGTCGAACCCCGTATTAGTGGAGCCCGAGCACTGAAAGTTATTAGGAATCTAGGGTTTGGCCACTCATTGAGAGTGGAAGCTGAAGGTTTTTCGAGGGGTATCTAGCTTTTGTGGAAAGATGATATTGTTGTCCGAATCTTGCTTGCTCAACGTCAATATTGAGTGGGATCACCTGTCCTTTGACTTCATGGTAATCTATGCTAACTCGACGTACTTGCTACATGATTATATATGGCAATATCTGCGTCATATAGCGAGTATCACGCTAAAACCTTAGCTACTAGGGGAGATTTCAATGCCAAACTTGAGATTGGTGACAAGAGGGGTGGTTTCCGAACACATCCTATCGTCAGCACTCACTTCAGCAATTGTGTGCGTAGCTACAATCTTCAGGATCTTAGCTTTTCAGGGCCTGGATACACCTAGAGGAGAGGCCAAATTCTTGCTCGCTTAGACCAAGCTTTTTGTTCTAATAATTGCTATCATTTCCCTACTACGGTCACCCATTTACCTTTCTTAAAATCTGATCTTCAGCCTGTTCTTATTACTCTATACAGGAGCATACACTCTCCATCGTTGATTAAGCCCTTTCGATTTCAGTCCGCCTGGCTCACCCATGCTTGTTTTTTGTTGTAGCAAATTGGCCCGTCTCTAGCCAAGATTTCAGTATGGAACTCAGCAGATTCGTGGATAAATTATAGATATGGAACTCTACCATGTTTGACAATATTTTTCACTAGAAGAATTGTCTCATGGCCAGGCTTGCTGGCATCCAAAAGTGTCTTGAACACAATGATTCGCCTTCTCTTAGAGACCTAGAGGAACACCTTCGAACTGAACTGGAACAAGTCCTATGCTAAGAAAAACTTTACTAGCATTAGCAATCCAGAAGCCAATGGGTCCTCCAGGTGACATGAATACTAAGTTCTTTCATGCCATCACTCACGCCAGACAACGACAAGTGCGGATAACTTCCTTGAAAGATGAAAATGGTGCAGTGGTCTCAAATTCTTACAACATCCGACGATTAGCGCAGCATTACCTCAAGAATTTATACCCTACTGACATACAGTAACCTGCGTACAGGCTATTGCATGGCCATTTTCCCCTACTTCCACAAGCTTCTGTGGAGCTAGGCAGTCCCCTCCTTTCCAATGAAATCAAAAGAGCTTTCTTCAGTATGGCTCCAAACAAGGCACCCAGGGTTGATGGGTTTATAGCCCTTTTCTACCAATCGTAATGGGAAGTTGTTAGGACTTCCTTGACCTTATTCATCCAACAAATTTTTCGCCACGAAATTTGGGAATCGGATCTTAATCGCACTATCATGGTCCTCATACCGAAGATCCCTTTGCCCTCTTCGATAACGCACTTTAGGTCTATTGCTTTATGTTCGGTACTCTACAAAGCCATTACCAAGATCATTGTGCTCAGACTCAGACCTTATCTCAATAATCTGGTTGCTCCGACTCAGTGCAGTTTCGTCTCTGAACGCTTGATCACGGATAACATTATAATCACCCAAGAAGTGATCTACACTATGAAACGAAAATTTAGGTGGAAAGGGTTTATGGCTTTAAAACTGGATCTGGAAAAAGCCTACAAAAGGTTGTCACGAGCTTTCATCCAAGATACTCTCTTTGATATAGGACTACCAGATTCTCTGATTAATCTGATCATGAAGTGCATTATCAGTGCTTCCCTTCAAGTAAACTAGAATGGGGACTTGAGTACCGCCTTTAGCACGTCCAGAGGAATTCGCCAAGGTGACCCTCTCTCTCCCTATTTGTTCGTCTTGTGTATAGAAAGATTAGGGCACATGATCTCTTAAGCAGTGACCCACGGATGCTGGCAGCCTATTAAACTTAGTAAAAATGGACCGCTGCTATCGCACTTGTTCTTTGCTGATGACCTTATACTTTTCTCTGAAACCTGCTTGAACTAGGTGGGGGTTATCAGAGATCTTTTAAAAGACTTTTATGCCGCCTTTGGGCAACGAGTCAACCTTCACAAATCAAGGTGTTTCTTTTCCCACAATGTGACTCCTTAGACGGCACGTAGCTTAAGCAGAGCCCTAGGCTTTAGACAAATGAATGACCTCGATCGCTATTTAGGAGTTCCTCTTCTTCATGAACGAGTCAACAAATAGACCTATCAACACATCCTCGATAGAGTACAACAATGCCTATCAGGATGGACTGCAAACCTTCTGTCTCTGGCGGGCCAGACCATTTTGATTCACTTAGTCATAGTTGCTCTCCCTAGTTATACTATGCAGACGGCCTGATTACCCCGCCAACTTTGCGATGAGTTTGAGAAATTGATGGATCAGTTTATTTGGGACTTTTCGAATGGTACCATAAGGATTCACTTAGTCAACTAGGAGGATGTTTGTCAACCTAAAGCGATGGGAGGACTGGGCCTTAGACGAATTCGTGCCACCAATAATGCCTTGCTAGCTAAGCTAAGAGAGACCATGATTGCTAATCGTAATGTGTTATTGGTCAAGGTACTATCAGTGAAGTACAACCTTGACATTACCAATCCTCCCAACTCCTTTGAGGCCACCGGGGGTTCTATGATTTGGCAGATAAAGGCAACTTAGCACCTTGTTATTTAGGGCATAAAATGGAGCATTGGAGATGGCTCACAGACTCGGTTCTAGAGTGACCCCTGGCTTTTAGGAATAGGAACCCTTACTTCCTAAGTCATATCTCCCATTCCTGATTCCATTCTCAATTCCAAAGTCCGGGACTTCATAGAATTAGACGGTACTTGGAAATGGACGATTTCCAATCTCATCTTCTGCCATCAATTTGTTGAGTAATAGTAAGGACTTTTCCCTCGAAACCCTACTTAGGTTTAGATAAACTGATCTAGGGACTTTCCAACACTGATCAGTTCACTGTAGCTTCCACCTACGACATGATCATGGAAACTGAAGTTACCCTGGTACATGAGGCCTAGAAGATCATCTGGAAGTGGCAAGGCCCTGAACGCATTCGTTCTTTCCTTTGGTTCCTGGCAAAGGAGCGGTTACTTACTAACAAGGAAAGAGTGCGACGACATTTTACTTCGGACGGCGATTGTGCTCTTTGTCATCAAGAGGAATCCTTGTTGCATGTAGTGTGTGACTGCGTAAAAACCCATCAAATGTGGCACAACTTCCCTCCTACTATCGTTTCTCAGGACTTCTATACTTCGCCAATGAGGGAGTGGCTGACTCACAACCTCCAGTCTCACCGCATTGTTTGGAGCCATGACTGGTTGAGCCTGTTTGGCATTAGCTGCTGGTTTTTATGGCAATGGAGAAATATGTCCCTCTTTAATGATCAGTTCTCTTGGCCATCCTCACCAATTTTTCATATTTTTTCTTATGTAGATCTGCTCCACCATTTAGCAGTGTGGCACGATAGAGCGACATTCGCCGGTCCTCGCTCTCGGTGGGAACAACTTATCAGATGGAGCAAACCTCCCACGGGTTGGCTCAAATTAAACACAAATGGTGCATGCAAACAGGCCTCGTCCGTAGCTACCACAGACGAGCTCTTTCGGGACAACGAAGGCAACTGGTGGGGAGGATTTACTTAAAATCTTGGATGGTACTCTCCAGTCACCACGAAACTCTAGGGAGCCTATACCGGGTTGAACCTCGCATGGAATTTGGGGTACTAACTGATCGAGCTTGAAGTGGATTCCACAATGGTGATTGATATCCTATCTTGCCCTAATCATTGAGCCAGATCTCTCAACTCTATAGTTCGAGGCATTAATGAACTGTTCAATAGGAATTGGACTGTTGTTCATTGACACATATATCGAGAGGGCAATAGATGCGTTGATTGACTTGCTAATTATGCGGGTCATTTTGATGTCGAAGTAACTTGACATTACACCTCGGGTGCCACATGATCCTTTTAGAGGATTTATCGGGAATCTGTTTTCCTCGTCTAGTTGTGTGACTTTGGTTTAGCTTCCCTATAAAAAAATCCCATAAGTCCTTTACCAATATCATTATACCCATCTCCTTCACCTCTCTTTTTCCTTAGGTTACAAATACTAGCAGTTTGTTTGTTTTGTCTTGAAACTCTCGTCAATGGCTACACCCATTTCTATTCTTTTCTAAGAACCCACTAAGACCAAATCCTTTCATCAACCTAAACTCGTAAATAGTAGTATCCGAGGAAGAAAATTCAACAAATGCCCCACCTCGCAAGAAACATCCTCCCTAAAGAGGCATATATGTGATTCAGCTTGAGCTTTTAAAGGTACAATAATGGAGAAAGATAATGATCGAAAAAAATCAAAAAGTAGAGAAATAGATGACAACAACTATTAACAAGTGAAATAATTGCTCTTCAAAGTTGGGTATACAGTAAGAAAACAAGATAATAATGACTTTCTTTCAAAGATACGAGAAAAGAGGGAAAAATTGAATGGTTTAAAAATTTGAATAAATTATGTGTGTGTGTGTGTGTGTGTGTGTGTGTGTGTGTGTGTGTGTGTGTGTGTGTGTGTGTGTGTGTGTGTGTGTGT
>JAOQMR010000212.1:9262381-9287963 GCA_027563865.1 Erythroxylum pelleterianum | reverse complement strand
ATAGGCAGGAGATGAAGAGAGCAAATATCCAGAAATCTCTTCTTTATTAAATCTTCACAAAAGTTTAGAGAGTTTTTTTTTCCTATTTAGTGAGAAAATTAGTATTTCTTTTTGTAAAATAAAGAGAAGTTGTACTCCTTAATTTCATGGTGAAAATTTTCTATCTTTGCCTGTAATTTTTACCCCAATTTAAGAATTTTTCACGTAAAATCTATCTGTTTATTACTATTCTTTCGGTCTTATTTAGCTATGAACATGCTATAATCTGGTTGAATTTTACAATAATGTGCAAATTGCGAATAGTCTTATGATCCTGATATTAGCTTTCAATCATTACGTAAACTTGATTGATCTAATACCGAAATATTGTAACGCGCAAACTGCAGATATAAATATATTAACCCTTCTCAGTTAAGCTAATTGCACAAACAAGATCAAAGTTAGAATATGCATCTGACTATTCTAATATAAACCACTTCAAAGTGTATGGAAAAGCCGACAAGCAAAGTCATGCTTTTGAAGGGAAACTCACATGATTCGGAATAAACAAACCAAAGCTATCAGTTAAAAGAACAAAACAGAGAGGAGGGGCCTTAAAACACCAATGGCCAATTGGACGGTGTACGGTCAAAATAATAATCTTTCGCTAAAAACAGTGAGGCAAATGTGGCTATACTTGCTTGTGGCATTAGAAAGCAACCACTAGTTTAAAATAATACTAAATCAATATCTTTAACCAACCCACGAAAAGCCTATCATGACAACTTAAGGATTGTTTCATGGGACGTCACTAAAACAGCAGCTCGTCGATATATATGTTCTCAGTTAAACCATTCTCAGTTAAACCATTCTCTTTGAGCCCTGCTAGGCTGTGACCCTTTATGCAGCTACTATAGCTACTAAAGCTAGTTTCAAGGGTCTCTGCTAAAAGGTGTAAATTCATGGTAGTTTAATTACTTCTCAAAAGATCAAGAACGAGATGAGTATTGAAGGAAGCAAATCTATAGCCACAATTTTCAGATATGCAGATTGGGTTGATATATTGCTTATGCTGTTGGGTACTGTTGGAGCTATTGGAGATGGTATGTCAACCAACTGGTTACTGGTATTTGCAAGCCGCCTAATGAATAGCTTGGGTTACGGTAAGTCCCAACAAAATCACGGGAATTTCATGGCTGAGGTCGAAAAGGTGAGCACTCTGACAGCCAGTGTACTCACTCAAAAACAGTCCTTTTCTCTTCTATCTGTTTTTTCTTCAATAAATGATAAGTATCTCAGCATACATTTCTCGGTTTCTGTTTTGTCAACAGTGCAGTTTATACTTCGTCTACTTGGGATTAGCAGTCTTGGTGGTGGCTTTTATGGGTAAATCTCGGTTACCCATGACCATAAATCTGTACTCTCTACTAGTTAGTTTTGCTTCCTAAGGACAAGTAGTGCAAAACTGAATCTGTTGTGCTTTCTTTTTAGTTTAAAATGGCAGCCAAGAGTAAAGGATGGTGTGATAAGGAGACACCAGCAATAATCTAAGAAACCAGGTCATTTTGTAGAACTATGGGATGCCCTAAATTTGAGAAACTGCTTTTGCCTCATCTGAAAGTAACTCTGGATTAAGTTGTCCTGGAACAAAACTAAATAATATTTGCATAGAAACGGAAGCTATGAAATAGCTCCTATTTTACAGGCTAAATCATAGCTTGATCATGCTTGCAGAAGGTTACTGTTGGAGTAAAACCGGTGAGCGACAGGTTCTGAAGATCCGGTACAAGTACTTGGAAGCCGTCCTCAGACAAGAAGTTGGGTTTTTTGATTCACAAGAAGCAACGACTTCAGAAATCGTCCACAGTATATCCAAAGATACATCTCTCATACAAGAAGTACTAAGTGAAAAGGTAAAGATTATGAGAAACACTATCAGAGCCAAAGTCCGAGAATGTTTTGGTTATCTGATATGAAACAGCTGTATCAACAAAGAAAAAATGCTTGGTTGAATTTGCAAAGCTCATTTCTTTCAAGTTTCGTCATTTACACCTCTGTCTGGTTATTTTCATCCTCTAGCTAAAATCGATTTGTGTGGCATATTGTTAATGTGAACTGTTTTATCTTGATCTAAAATCATTCGTTTTGATTATTTCTCAGGTGCCCATATTCTTGATGCACATGTCTGTGTTCATCTCCGGACTTGCATTTTCCACTTACTTCTCATGGAGATTGTCCCTGGTGGCCTTTCCAACTCTACTTCTCCTAATAATCCCAGGGATGATTTACGGAAAATACCTTCTCTACCTGTCCAAAAAGGCGCACAAGGAGTATGGCAAAGCAAACACCATAGTTGAGCAAGCACTCAGCTCCATTAAAACTGTCTATTCATTCACTGCCGAGAGGACAGTTCTTGATAGATATTCAGCAATCTTGGAGAAAGCAACAAAACTGGGAATCAAGCAAGGCATAGCCAAAGGTGTTGCAGTTGGGAGCACAGGGCTTTCTTTTGCCATATGGGCTTTTCTGGCTTGGTATGGAAGTCATTTGGTGTTGTACAAAGGAGAAAGTGGAGGTCGAATTTATGCTGCTGGCATTTCCTTCATTTTGGGTGGACTGTACGTTTTCGTTGTTTCCTTCTCATTTCACTTTCACGTTCCAAATCATTCATATTCCATTAATTGCATTTAAGTGTAGAAAGAGCATGCAAAATTTTCTTTACCATATCTGCAGATTTTGATAATTCACCATACAATATTCGCTACCTAACTTCCATTCTCGAACTTCATAAGCTCTTTACTTCTTTCTCCTTTCCTACTAAAGCAGTCGTCGAGAGAATTCCTTTTACTTGGTTGCAATCATAGATTTTCTTTCCAGCTTTAACTTTGATGGCCTATGGTAAATGTGTTAGTATTTAATGATAAAGCTTACACGTGCCTCCTTTGTCGTCTTCAAAGTTCATTTACAGTAATTGTCTCCTGATTCAGCTTTCTAGTCATGTCTAATTGAACACTTTATTCTAATTCCTTCCACTAAATTATCAAGTCCTTGCTAGATCTTTATTTCATGGGAACTAAATATCAAGTTAAGGTAACTGTGTCATTAATGTATCTTTTAGGGCTAATTTTTTTTTATTAAAATAACTAGATTCTATTTTTCTATATTTGATTGTTTATATTTTAAATTTTATTATTTATTTTAATAATATTATTTAGCTTTTATACAATTAATTTGATTATATTTCTTTAAACCATCTATTCATAATTAAAATTTAAATATTAAGTTATTTTAAATAAAAATGGATGAAAGAAGATCATATAATAGCCAAAAATATTATAGAAGAAAATAATAATTAAAGCAAAAAAATAGATTATGAGTTGATTTTAAAACTGGCACTTAGTAGCTTTTGAATGTAAAGTCTGGATCCTCTGTCCAATATTATAGTGTCTTATTATATCCCATGAATCTCAGCCATTTATTTATATAAATCTCAGGTGGGTTCCGCATAAATGAATGCGAGATCCGCATAAATGAATGCGAGACCCATATAAATGAATGATTGAGATTCATGTGACAAAATAAGATATCATAATATTGGACAGAGAATCACTCCCTTGAATGTAATGTGCATCTGTTCATTTCCCTGCATATCTGAAGAACTCGCGGGCTACCGGGCCATCTTTCTTCACCTCCAGAGAAACCAATCCTTATCTTAGAGCTTTTTTGGAAATGCCAGTATATCCTTGGATCCTCACTAGCAAAAAGCTCTAATTGAAGTGAAGGACTTCTTTTATCTGGTCTACTTAACTACAACAGTCATGAAACCTGCGTCGATCCAAGACATTCAAGTTACCAGTCGTTCATTTTTCTTAAAATATAGTTGTAAGCCTTCATTAAAGTGTTGAATATGCAATATCATTTGTTTATGTTTTATGATTAAAAACTTATGCATACAGAATTTTGAATTACCTTCACAATTATAATTGAATTCCGATTCATTACTTTAATTGAAGAACATTATAACTTGCAATTATATTTATATTGGCATCGATGATGATTGTAAGAGCATGCAATATAATTTGCAAATTTGTAATTAAAAATTACATTTACCTTTCTGAATTTAATGTTTCTATTTAGTTTTTCAATACCCCTTTTGAAACATACTTAAAATTTGAATATCCATATCTTATCAACATGATATAGCATATCGTTTACGTCATGTCTTTATAAGCTTTGCTCTTTTTTTGGTAATTAATTACACAAAAAACTAAATGTTGAGGACTAATGTGTAATTTAAATATTATCCCTTTTATTTCTAATAAGCAACATTCCTATTTTTCTAATATGTAAATAGCAAATCTCTCTAAAAAATAATCATTTTCAACCTAATCACTGGTTTTAATCAAGATTAAGTATATATGAATGTTATATGACATGCAGATCTCTTGGAATGGCACTTCCAGATTTGAAGTACTTCACAGAAGCTTCTGTAGCTGCCTCTCGTATATTCAACAGGATCGATCGAATTCCAAGAATCGATAGTGAGGATACAAACGGAGTGACGCTTGATAAAATTAGAGGAGAAATAGATTTTGAACATGTCAACTTTACATATCCTTCTCGTCCAGATTGTACTGTTCTTAAAGACTTGACTTTAAAAGTTGAAGCAGGAAAAACTGTTGCCCTAGTTGGAGCAAGTGGAAGTGGAAAGTCTACTGCAATTGCTTTGGTTCAACGATTTTACGATGTAGAAGGTGGGACCGTGAAGATTGATGGTGTTGACATAAAAATACTCAACTTGAAATGGATGAGAAGTAAAATGGGACTCGTTAGCCAAGAGCATGCATTGTTTGGTACATCAATTAAAGAGAATATCATGTTTGGGAAGATTGGTGCCACTATGGAGGAAGTCACTACTGCAGCTATGGCTGCAAATGCTCACAACTTCGTCAGACAACTTCCAGAGGGATATGAAACAAACGTAATTGAGCTCAACATGTATTCTTTATTTATCTCTATTATCATTGAATTTTATAATTTTATATTACTTGCTTAAATGTTTAAGCATAGCTCCTCATCCATTTTCTTAAATTGTTTTTTTTTTAGGTTGGAGAACGAGGAGCATTCTTGTCAGGAGGACAAAAGCAGCGAATTGCCATTGCTAGAGCGATCATTAAAAACCCTGTAATTCTCCTTCTTGACGAAGCGACAAGTGCTCTTGATTCTGAATCAGAAACACTAGTTCAAAATGCACTTGATCAAGCCTCTATGGGAAGGACAACATTGGTACGTTTTTTACCTGGATTCCTACTAAATTTAACCAGTGCTTAATTATAACTGCTGCAAAATTTTCCAATTACTAGGTGGTAGCTCACAAGCTGTCTACAGTTCGAAATGCAGACCTCATTGCAGTCATTAGCAATAGTTCCATCATTGAAATAGGTTCACATAATGATCTAATTAACAGAAAAGGTGGCCACTATGCAAAACTTGCTAAAATGCAGCGACAATTCAGTTGTGATGACCAAGAACTGAACAATTCTGACACACATATATCTTCAATAGCAAGAAGTAGCGCCGGGCAACTAAGTACAGGAAGATCAAGTCCAGGAATTTGTCCTTCACCATTAGCAGTTGCTAGTCCAAAGCCCAAATCTCACCCTGCTCCTTCTTTCTATCAGCTCCTGTCTTTAAATGCACCAGAATGGAAGCAAGCCCTGATAGGAAGTCTCTCAGCTGTAGCATCTGGTGCCGTTCAACCTATCTATGCATTAACCATTGGTGGTATGATTGCAGCTTTCTTTGCTCCAAGCCATGATGAGATGCTCGCTCGAATACAAACTTACTCTTTAGTCTTTTGCTCACTATCCTTGATTTCAATGGTTTTGAATGTGGTTCAACACTACAATTTTGCTTATATGGGTGAGAAATTAACCAAGAGAATCAGGATGAGAATGTTGGAGAAGATATTGACATTCGAGGCTGCCTGGTTTGATGAAGAACATAATTCGAGCGGAGCTTTATGTTCAAGATTGAGCAATGAAGCCTCCATGGCTAAAACTCTTGTTGCAGACCGAGTTTCCTTGTTGGTTCAAACTACTTCTGGGGTGACGATTGCTATGATTATGGGATTAGTAGTGGCTTGGAAGCTAGCACTTCTTATGATTGCAGTTCAACCACTCACAATCCTATGTTTCTATACACGGAAGGTTTTGCTTTCCAGCCTTTCAACAAAATTTGTCAAGGCACAAAATCAAAGCACTCAAATTGCAGCTGAAGCAGTCTATAATCACAAGATCGTGACTTCATTCGGGAGTGTGGAAAAAGTACTTCAACTTTTTGATGATGCTCAAGACGAACCCAAAAAAGAGGTAAGAAGAAAAGCTTGGCTAGCAGGAATCGGTATGGGGTCTGCAAATTGTCTGACTTTCATGTCATGGGCTCTAGATTTTTGGTATGGAGGTGTTCTAGTGAAGAAAGGAGAGATATCAGCAGGAGATGTGTTTAAAACATTTTTCATTTTAGTGAGCACTGGAAAGGTCATAGCTGAGGCTGGAAGCATGACATCTGATTTAGCTAAAGGTTCAGCTGCCATTACATCTGTATTCCAGATTCTTGACCGCCAGTCCTTAATTCCAGCGTCTTACAATGTAAGTTATAGCAATTACCTGGATGTTGCATCTATCTTTGAATAATCATTAACAACAAGTTTTAATTATTTGTAGTATGAAGACAGTGAACATCAAACTAAACTAAAGAAAATTGAAGGAAGGATAGAGATGAAGAAGGTTGATTTTGCATACCCGAGTCGTCCAAACACGCTAGTGTTACGCCAATTTTGCTTGGAGGTGAATGAGGGAACAAGCATTGGTCTTGTCGGAAAAAGCGGATGTGGCAAATCAACAGTGATTGGACTGATTCAGCGATTTTATGATGCTGAGAAAGGGACATTAAAAGTAGATGGAGTGGATATAAGGGTACTAGATGTTCATTGGTACAGAAAGTACACTGCCCTTGTTAGCCAAGAACCAGTCATATATTCAGGTAGCATCCGTCAGAATATTGAATTTGGGAAGCTTGATGCTAGTGAAACTGAGGTGGTGGAAGCTGCCAGAGCCGCTAATGCTCATGAATTTATCTCGTAAGTATGATGTCTATATTTGTGAATTTTTTATGATGATGCTTATAATAATAATAATTAAGTGGAAAATTTGGAATGTAGGTCAATGAAAGATGGGTATGAAACAGAATGTGGTGAAAGGGGGGTCCAGTTGTCTGGAGGACAAAAGCAAAGAATAGCAATTGCAAGAGCTATACTACGGAATCCAGTAATCCTACTATTAGATGAGGCAACGAGTGCACTTGACGTGCAATCGGAGCAAGTCGTACAGGAAGCCTTAGACAAGATTATGGTTCGAAGAACCACAATTGTGGTAGCTCATCGTCTTAACACGTTACAAAAACTCCATTCCATTGCCTTTGTTGAAGATGGAAGGATAGTAGAGAGAGGAACTTATGCTCAACTAAAGACAAAAAGAGGAGCCTTCTTTAATCTACTAAGCTACCACGCCTAAGACTAAGACGAGATCCACACTTGATATTAGTTCTCTCTATCTACTATAAATCAGATGAAAAGTGACACTGAGAATGAGGTTAATCTCCAAGGCTAAGATCATGTCACTATTGGACCATATAAAAAAAAAGTCTTGGATTAGAAATGGTGTACTAAATATTTAAGTGTGAGAATATATTTTGGAGAGATATGTTACAATAAAAGGACATATGTTAGACATATATGATTCATATAAGTCACCTTTAAATAATTTATACTGAATTTTTTAATTTATAAGGGAAGTTACACATAAATATTTTAATACTGAAAATATTTTTGTCTTTGTAACCAACTAGTAGTTAAAAATATAATAAGATTATCTCTTATTTTTACTTAAATTTTATTAAATAAGAAAGAAGTACTAAATAATAAAATCAAATATTTTTTAAATTAAAGGACTAAAAATAATTACTATTCTTAGTAATTCAAAATTTTAAACGTATTACTCATTTAAATTAAGATATTAGTTATAAAAATTATTCACTCTTAATGATGATACTAAATTATCTAATAAAAAAAGTCTTAGTAGCTTGAATTATATTAATATTAGATCATAAAATGACGTGATTTTTTAAATTATCAAATATTCTTTAATTTATATTAATAGAAAAGAAGGCAATATGTTAATTTTTGAACGCATCCATTAAAATATTGTCCTATTTCATTAATTTTCAAATGATCTTATAAAGATTTGAAGTCTCACTAATCACTACAACATAAGGGACTTTTGGTTACGTTTTTCTTTGGCGATAATTTACCAATCGTCGCTATAAGTCCAACCTTTTGCGATGTTTTTGCATATCGTCGCTAAATGAATATATTTTGTGACTATTAATGAGAATCGTCACAAAAGGAGCGACATTTTGCGATGACTTAAAAATTTCGTCGCCAGATTACGAGCCTTTGGCGATGATTCTCTAAATTGTTGTAAAAAGTTTTACTTTTGGTGACGAATTATGAAATCGTCACCAAAAGTTGATGATAAATATTTTATATATTATGTATTTCTTAGAGAAATTTTGATGATTTTTTGTATGTGATAGTATTCTTAAAAATAATATTGTTTAAAAAATAATTTTTTAATGCTAAGTGTACTTAATAATCTTAAGGTTAATTATAATTGACATTACTATAATTTTTCGTATTTTTTCATTTTCCTTCTTTATAAATTTGTTTAAATAGCTAATGCATTCTAAATCTATGGATTTACACACAAATGATTCTTTAATGATGCCTATTGTATATAGTACTACACCTCCATTTGTATAAAAATTTCATGGAAAATATAATGGAGCATCTAAAACCTATAAACTGTTTTCAAAATTTTAAACATATTATTGAAAAACACATGGTAGGTAATTTAAAATTTGAAAAGTAACTATTTTTTGGACATAAAAAGATAGTCATACCTAAAATTTTAATGTTAGTAAGAACAAAATATCATAAATTTAAGTTGACTACTAATTTTAATCATTAATATTTATTAAAAATAAAATAATAATACATATAAATATTGAAATCTGGTAAGTGATATACTATAATGATATATGTAGAAAAGGTAAAGGGAACCTAATGTTTGGATTGGTAAGATCAAAATATCATAAATTTAAGTTGACTACTAATTTTAATCATTAATATTTATTAAAAATAAAATAATAATACATATAAATATTGAAATATGGTAAGTGATATACTATAATGATATATATAGAAAAGGTAAAGGGATTCCTAACGTTTGGATTCCCACATTCCAAGCCATCAATTGAGACAGTTAAAGATTTTCTCTCAAGGTCTAGTTTATTGATACCCTCTTTCAACAACTTCTTTACTTTAACTAAATTTGCAAAAGATACAGTGAATGATTTCCCAAATGCAGTATGGATGGCGGTATTAAATGAATTACACGTACCTTGCATTTCACCTAATAAGCAAACAATATAGAACAATCAAAGCTAAATCAAACGGTATTAGGAACCCAAATTTAAACATATGCATACTCGACTGATAAACTCCATCATCGTCACAATAAGCAGACATAGTTTTTGCAAGTAACCATCGTTCCAAAACAACCAATTTTGCTAATCCTGTACGAAACATTAGGATATCACCACCTCCTCCATTTCTATCTATATACATATAGTATATACAATCAAATATTCATGTAATAGCTTTCTAACAGAAAATGAGATATAAATAATAAAGAAAGAGTTCATGTAATAGCTTTCTAACAGAAAATGAGATATAAATAATAAAGAAAGAGTGGTAGTTCGGATGATACTAAAAACCTTGAAGAAGAAGATCAACCATGGAAGATAAGGGGTGATTAGTATTTGATGAGACAATTTGTTCTACATCAATTTACTCTTCATTAGGGAAAATTTTGCCACATTCCTCTCAGCGGAGCTCATTTCCACTGTCAAAAACTAGTCCCCACATTGACATTTTGCGATGAATTAATGATAACAATTTTATTATGAAAAGTACATAGAAGACTTCTATTTGAATGTTCCAACACTCTATCAATGTTAATTTTGTGATATATCAAATGAAACTACTTCATATGATAAGGTTGAGAATGTTAAATGTGTATGGACTATGTTTAGGGGACGCATAAATATCTCTTGCAGCTCCGAAATATGATTACTTCTATATACATAAACATCCCTTATAGAATCCTTTAATGTAAATATTTATATAATTGTGATTTAGCTATAATTTATCTTAATAATTAGCTAGTTATTTTTGAGCTAGTCTATTATATATATGGTTTCACAAAATATGTTTTCAATAAATTGAAATTAATGTATATTAAAATATTTGGTGTTTTAAGAATAAGAGTAGAAATATGTCGAATGGTTAAATTAGCATGCATTATGCACTTTTTATAAACTTTGATGATCAAATGATAAGACATCATGCAAAGTTGAAGTGATTTCAATTAAATTTTAAGATTTTGAGTTGTAAAAGATTGAAACACTCAAATCAATATGTATTTCCTTTGAAGTGTATTGTGTTATACTGAGATATTTCTTTAGAACTTGCCCGAAATATTTGAAGACCTAATCGATATATGCATATATAAGAATAAAAAAGGCTATAAGAATTTTTTAAAAAAGCTTTCATTGCTTTACAAGTGCTAACTTAAAAACCAACCCCAATTCTATATTCCTATTTGGCTCCTTTGAGCCATAACCTTAATCTTTTATTTAATATATTACAATCCAAATTCTCTATTTAAACATCCTTACTTATTGTGTTATGGTTCAAAGAATTTTGGTTTATTGATATATGTATTCATAAAAAAAGTATATAAAAAAGAAAAAGTAAGAAAGGTAGCAACAAGAAAACTCAATGTGATGCGAATTGTTCTTCATATGAAGTGGGTTGAATGAAATATTTGAACTTACACGTTTGTTACCTATATATGTTTTGATGCCTTGCTAATATTTCTAATTTTGACCATTTGACTTTTAATTGTTATATCTAATCACAACCTCATAACACGTTGAAATAAAGTCCTTATGATGGATACATGTGTATACTATAAATGGTACAAATTTAGTGTAAAAGCAATCATATGGTAAATATGTACATAAACATCTATTGTAGAAGTAGCCTTGATTCTCTAACAGACCTTTCATCAAACAGTTAGTAAGGTTTCCTCAAACAAGCATAGAAGGTGGAAAAAAATTGTCAACCTGTACACATCCAACATAGAAACACAATTCACCATCTTCCAAACACAAACGCAAAGAAGATCCCATACACCATTTACATAACAGAAAACCCACATAAACTCCAAAATGTAGCAAAAAAAATAGAGTACAACAAGGAACGTTCTTGGTAATAGAAAAGAAGAACAATACTTGCCAACACAGGACACGACGCTTCTTTGACAGTGACAACCACAAAAGAGGAGACAACACTTCTTAGATGAATTACTAAGAGGAAATACAACGGCTAACATAAAAAGGAAGACAACTTCATTTTCATGTTAATAACCTGCTAGAAAACGAAGTCGTTTGTTGTTAAGTTAAACAACATCATTTTCGATTAAGTTGGAAGAAATATACCATTTGGCAAGGATTCAAAAACCCGTTGCCAAATGGCATCCCATTACCATTTGGCTTCACCTTTGGCTAACATAATTATATATAATATATAAATTATATCTAACAATAGAATTATGAGTAAAATATATTACATAAGTAAGATATGAGAAAACTTATATATATGTAATATTTTATAAATCATTTATACTAGTTACAATTATTATATTAATTACCATATATAAAATAATAATAGCAATTTAATTAAAAAATAAACTACAATATAGTAAAAAATGGAAATCAATATTAATATTAATATCATACTCTTAAAAATAAAATTTAATATTATTCACAATCTACTGTAAATATAAAAATAAATTTAGTTAACAACAATATCATTTCAAAGATCAAATTTAATATTATTCATAATAATTGTAATTGTAAAAGTAAATTTAGTTAACAAAAAAGTCATTTATACTTTTTATTAATCTTTTTTAATATATATGATTTCAGAATTTTATGTGGTCTCACAAAGTTGTATTTATTATATATAAATTATATACTAATTTATAGAAATGATATATTAAAAAAATGTTATCAAAACATAAAAAATCTATATAAATGTTAGTATTGGTGATGATTTTGTAAATTGGTAGCCAAATATTCAACAACTGTTTAAGATTTGGCAAAAAAATTGTGAAATCGTCACCAAATGTTGCAACATGAAAAATATTTAAGCTAAAATGAACAACGTCGTTTTCGGTTCTGTTTAATCCAAAGAACCTGACCCTCCAAATTCCTTCGACCTATCCCACGCATATGCTCTTTATTTTTTCTCCTTTAGTTGTCCTTTTGTCTTCTTCATTTGCAAGTCCACCATCTTCTATTTTCTACTTCTATTGTCTCTAGTGAATCGTCGGTCGAGGCAAGTCATTGAATCTTTGTTCTTGGGTTACAACGTTGTGCTTGCATTATTGGTGTTAAATGCTTTGATGTTGGATGATTTTTTTTTAATTTTTTTGAGTTGTTTGCATTTATTTGGACTATCAATGGTTAGATTTAATTTCAATGTCTTAATGTTGTTGAAGAAATAGAGAAGACACTATTTTTTTTAGTTAGTTTGAGATGAATTTATCATGCATATAAAGTGTTCGATGAAAGTTCTCTTAGGAGTGTGTTAAAGTGTTTTTTAGGTGTTGCTCGTCTTAGTTGCATCGTCAGTGTCTTTGGTTCATAATAATAAAGATGTTTTATGCGTTTTACTATATAAGGGTAGTATAGGAGCAACGTACTACTTGAGGGGATTTAGCCAATTATGCCTAATATTTAAGGCTATTATCTTGGAGGAGTGAGGTAACTCACCAAAAAATTCCCACTAGTTTAGATTCCTACTAATTCCCGCACACTAGCTATGAACTATATCATAGGAATGTTACAAGAAATGCAACAATTCTAAGGGACTGGGTAATTGTGCTTAAGATGTGAGGCTGTTGATGCAGTGGATCAGGAAACTCTCAATTAATACCCACTACTTTAGACCCCAGTTAATCCCTAAACAACACCAAAGAACTAAGTTATATTTGGTATAAAAATGATGTAATAAACTACAAAGAGGTTTGCATCTATAATAAAATAAGAACATATAAAGAGATAGGATACATTAAGTCCTTACTTTGTCATATCGAGAGATAGGATACATTAAGTCCTTGCTTTGTGTTTTTGGGCTAGTTTATATCCATGACTTTGTTAAAGTTATGGTTAAAAGAAGAGACAAATTGAACCGTAATCTTGGCTTTGTAGTCATGCCTATCATTGTAAAAGCACCTATATCATTGGTGAAATTAGGATTACAGTGGTGCATGTAAAAGATATGAATGCAAAACTATTTAACAATTGTATTATATTAAATACGAAAATGTTGTTTTCGTAGGCCCTATTTTATGTTGAAGAGCATTGATAAGTGTCCAACTTCATCCTTCCTCTTTGTACTTTAAGGTTGTCCATTCGTCCAGGTAAGTCGTCCAAGTATTTTGTATCATATGTTTTGCTTTAATAGTATAAGTACTTGGGCTTAGGTTTAGTGTGAATGCAAAGGAGGTCTTGGTTTTATGTTATTGTTTGGAATATTCTTAAAATCATTAATGAGTAGATGTATGAATGATATAAGTATTTTCTGCATTTTTTATAAGTTTGATCTCTTATGAACGATCTTTTGCATAATAAACAGCTAGGATGGTATATAGACTGGAAACTCATAATGCAACTCTAATGAGGCTTATAAATGAAATATTTCATAAGCCTAGGAGCTACAGTGAGAATTTTCTCAATTCATATGATCTAACATGATAAAGCAAACACACGCAAAAGGGGGTGAATTGTGTGTAAAAAAAATTGCAAAGTAATTTCAAATTGATAATATCCTGCTAAACAAAATAAGTCTATAGATAGAAGGGTCCTATCAACTTTCGAAAAGATTATGTTAATGTTGAAAACGAAAGGATCCTATTACTTATTTAAAAATGAAAGGAGCCTGTCAATCGAAAGAAGCCTACTAGTGCTCAAAAGGAAAGGAGCCTGTTAATCAATAGGAGCCTGCTAGCGCTTAAAAAGGAAGGAACCTGTTAACCGATAGGAGACTGTTAGTGGTCAAAAAGAAGGGAGCTTGTTAATTATTTCAAAAACGAAAGGAACCTCTTACGATATAAAAATAAAAGTAGCATATTGTAAAATCGAAGGAGCCTCTTGAAAACACAAACTTATAATGTGATGATTTATACTGGTTCAGCCAATAATGAAGGCTACGTCCAGTCCTTATGTATTCAACTTGAGTATTTCACTGTAAGAATCCAAGTATTAAATTTGACAAGTCTCTCCAAGCTCAAAAGTATATATATTTCAAGGTTCTCTAACCTTCCACACTCGAAGTGTTTAACAAGCCTCTATAAGCTCTCAAAAATAAATATAAGGTAAGCTCAATATAAGCTCTCAAAGAATAACAATCTCTCCCTCGATAAAGTGTTTTCACTTTCTAAGGCACAAGGAGTTTGATATAACTTTTAAGAATATTGATGTTGCTGAAGTATTTCACAAGTCTGTGTGTCTCACAAATATAGCGACTCTTTCTTAAGTAGACATTTTCTCTAACTAGTCGTTGCTTTATTTTTATTATGAGTTAACTTTGTATCTAACAAATCTTTGATATCATCTCTGCTAAAATCTTCGATATTTAGTCGTTGCTAAAATCTTGATATTTAGAACTATTAAATGAGAAATTGTTGGTGATTAGTTATGAGTAAAGAAAAAGGGGAAGTCTTGAATTGGAAATGAGGTAAGAAATGGTTTAGGTACAAGATAGGTTATATGTGAAATGTTGGAATTTAAAAGCTGGAAAATGTAGTTGAAACATGTTCATTAAGTATGCTTCAGTGTTTTAGCCATAACTTTTTCTCTAGCTATCCAAATGAGATGATTCTTGATTTGGATTAAACTAGAGACATAGGACTACAAATGTTCTGATGAAATTAAGTTCTAATTTAGTCTCTAAAAATTTCAATTTTAGATGGAAGTTGAGCACAAAATATTGTTTTAGTATAAGAACAGTTCAGAAATGTTTGGGGTATAACTTTCAGATTACTAAACCAAATTGAATGATTTTGGTATCATTAGAAAATTAAGACAATGAGGAACACTTTTCTAGAAGGAAGTATTATCAAATTCCTTCAATTTTTCCATGGTCATTTGTTAAGGATTTAGAAGTATAAGATGTTAGTTTTAATAGACATAAGGGGGTAAAATTGGAAAGGCAAAGTAAGCGAAAGGCAAAATGGGAAGACAACCTAAAAAATGTGTCTTGAATAAGTGAGAAAGAAGGAGAGAGTCGTGAGAAAGGGAAGAAAAGAGAGAAAAACGTGAAATAATAGAGGAGAAGAAGAAGAATTGTGGAAGCTAGGGAAGAAGAAGAGAAAATCGTGAGATAGAAAGAAAGAATAAGGAAAAAGAAGAGGAAATCATCTGCCAAGGTAAGTTCATCTTTTTCTTCTTGCTTTGTTAGAGAAAGAGTTAGAGAGAGAAAGGGTTTTGTGTAGAGAATGAAGGGTTTTTGTAGGAAGAAAATGATTTAAGAGAACCCATTTGATTTTAGGGTTTCTAAACTAGGTTTTGGGTTTTCTAACCTAGATGGACTATAGGTAGGTTAGGTTTGAGCTTGATTTGCGTTGATTTCATTTGTTATGATTATGGAAATTTTAGGGGATTTCCATTTGAATTTAGATTGAATGAGAATTTTGGTTATGTTAGGAAATCAAGAAAAACTTACCCAAGAGCAAGAGGAAGGGCACAATTGAGTTTGGATTTTCAAGCGAAATAAGGTGAGTAAAATATTTATGGTTATTGTGTAAATGGGCAATGTGCCTACATGCGTGTGTATATGCTTGAATTTCTAAATTGTGAATTGCTGTGATATGGAAAATGCATTATGATGTGTTTTATGTTATGCATTGAAAGATGTATGACATTTTGATATAATTGAATTGCGAGTATGAATATGCTATGCCTTGGAATTGTGTCATGGCATTTTGACTTAAATGAAAAGAAGAAAAAGCATGAGAATATGAATTTGTGATTGATTGAGTTGAGCATGAGAGTTGATCATGTTTAGGCAAGAGTGGAAACAATTCATAGTCATATGCACATCGACATAAAGCCTTCTCCTGACTGTCCGCTTGTGGTATACGAGATTCAAAAAGTGGACTCGTTTCGTTCACGATGTAAACTTCGGTTTCTCCGTTTTATTCCACGGAACCCGCGAGCCATTTGTTTGTGCATTTGCATTTTGATATGTTAAGTTATGATGCAATTTGAGTGTTATGCCGTGATGTTAAATTATATCCAATATGTTTTATGTGATGATGTATTGAACTATGAGTTGTGAATTGGAATTGTGAGTGCTGAACTTACATTTCTAGATTATTATAAGACGTGTATGCCTATATGAATATTCACATATATGCTTGATTGTGTGGTTCATTGCCGATGGCTATACATATATTAGCCACTGAGCTGTGTAGCTCAACCCATCATTTTCCCTCCTTAGGTGCAGAGCGAGAAGATTAGTGATCCTTGTAAGGCATTCGGAAACTCCAAGATAGCTAGAAATCTTTTGTACTAACTTAGTGATTGATTTGGATATCTTTATAGGCATATCAAACATGAGCATCCTTTTGTATTTTTGTATTAAGTTTGATGAGTATGTTGAATGTAAGTAAAGCTTGTTCAAACATTTACTTTGTTTAGAAATGAAAATGAGAATTTGAGAAGTTCCTTTTATGTATGATTATGTTATTTTAAAGGTTGAGTATGATGGATGTGGAAGTGGAATGTGTATGTGCATATTCTTCTTTGTTGAGATTGCAAATTGTTGCTGGCATTAGAATGGCATGTTAGCGTTGGAAAGATTGTATGTGATGAATCATTGAGTTGAGATTCAAGAGTTAATGAGATATACTTAGTAGTTGAATTGATATGAAGTGATACTGCACTAGAAGGGGTGAATTTGAGGAGATTATAAGTGAAAGTGATATTAGAATGGATGTTCCAAGCATTAGAGAAGCTTTGGAGGGATTTGGGTGTCATAAATGTCCGTCAGTTGGACATTAGGTCCTTTAAACAGACCTTCTTGGGTCTAAAAAGGCCCCCAGCCCAGTCCATGTCTATTAAACGGGCCTTTTCGGGTCTGGAAGGCACCCCAAGCCTGTCTATGTCTATTTAATGGACATCCACATGATAGCTATAGTAAATTTCGATTTTGACCCTTTTAGATGCAAAATCTTGCTTTGAGTTCTTCACAAAAGTTGTAGATCTAGAAGTCCTCTTCGAAACCGTCCTAAAATGACCTTAATCTGACATCTTTAGTGAAAGGTATGCCAATTTTCCCAAAACATGTACAATATGGTTGAGGACACAATCATGCTTGATTCTTTTGGCCATAACTTCATAACCTGACCTCCGAATGAAGTGATTCTTGAACCAATAGATTCCTAACACATTTTTCTGCCACTCCAAAATAATTGATAGCCTTTGGTGTTGATTTCAAAAAGATTGTTGGAAAGAAAATGAGGGTTCATTGAAATAACCCCACAAGGAAACCCGCTCACGCTTTATGACTTCGGATAGTTGGGCTCTAGAAACAGGGTCCAACATCTTATGGTATCAGAGCTTAGGTTTTTCCTAGGCTTAGAATGCATAGTAGGATGAATTGTTACGTTATGTGTAGCATCCGAGTCACTGTGGGGCCCGCGACACTACCAGTCAGTTAGGATCCCCGAAACTATGGCCCGAGCAGTCCTACAGTCTGTGGTATCCCCAGAACTATGGCTCGAGCGATACCCATTCAATGCTGGTATTGTCCTCTTTGGTGGCTCAATGGTGAGAGGCGTCCACTTAAGTGGAACAAAACTTTGAGGTTGCGCGTTCGAGTCGTGACTCACCCGTATACCAAAGAGGACAATACCAGCATTGAATGGGTATCGCTCGAGCCATAGTTTCGGGGATACCACAGACTGTAGGACCACTCGGGCCATAGTTCCTGGGATCCTAACTGACTGGTAGTGTCGCGGGCCCCACAGTGGCTCGGACGCTACATTATGTGATTAATTGTTATATTTTGAATTGATTGATTGCATTAAGTGACATGCATATCATGCATATATGTAGGAATTAAGACTAAAAGGAACTGTTAGCTAAATGCTATTGTTTTAAATTGGAGGAGTAAAATGTCACCTCGTAAAATAACACGAGGACTTTTGTAAGGATCTGCTACACCTGATTCCTCACCATTAGAGAAGGGTACGGATGAGTATAGAATCCCAAAATTACAACTGCATGAGTTACATATATGAACTTTTGTTAAGAGTTTGGACTATTCAAAACAATGAGAAGAATGGTGTTTTGTCAGAGTGTAAGATCAGGAAAGTTGTGGATATTTAGAAATAAGAAATATTACTCAGTCCGATATGTTAGACATAGATTTAGTATTTGTGGTTATGTCAACGAATATGGTAACAAAATTTTGTTGTGGATATGTACTTGAATTAATATAGATGTCAAAATATTTTCATGAATTGGATGAAATAGAAATAGAGATAGGGGTGAAAATGACAAGATTTAAGGTGTACAAGCAAAGTGGAATTGAAAAGTTGAACTTGGAATTTATGATCTGGCATAAGATTGTGCTAGTGAATTTGAGATCAGAATTTTAAGATGGCTATGTGTCTATAATTTTAAATTGATTAAGAACGTATGTATGGAAAATGAAACAAATGATAGTGATATATAAAGTTCTCAAGGTTATGTCGACCAGTTATTATAAGTACATATCCAATAATGTGGTTACATTGGTGAATATTGTGATTAAGTACATACGAGATCTATATTTGGATATGGTATAGGAGATAATCTATGATTCCTATAGTTAAAATTATGATATGTATCAGAGTAACGCGATGAAAGTATGGCATAGGTGATTATGCCTAAATGGTAACTTGTAACACCCCACTCTCGCAAGACCCGGACCCGACATCGATGGTGCTATCCGAGTCCGTGCCCCTCGAGGATGGCGTGTTAGATCACTTAGACAGTCAAAAACTCAGTATATATATATATATATTTGTAAACGAACGCGAAAATCAATAATCGAAAATTTTGGCCGACTTTTATTCAAAAACATTTTTACTTACAAGAGTTGTCAACATTTTTCAAATATCAATCGATTAGCCCATTTAGAAACAAAATATATTACGATTTGATCAATTTTTCCTCAAAATTACAATGACTCAAAATTAATAAATCCTAAAATCATGTATCTAATTTCCAGTGCCATTGGACAGTACTTTTTCCTACCGGTAACCAGTCTGTCTGTCACTTGGCACTTTTCCTAGTTCAGAAAAGTACCCCGAAATTTTCAGAAAATTTTCTAAAATTATCCAAAAATTCAAAACTCACAAAGACCCACTCCAATTCAATTTTAAGCACAAAAATCATATGTTTCACAATAAGCACATTAGAGACACATGTACCGGAAAATGTCATCAATGCATGTACAGTCATTTTCATGTGCAAAATTCACTATTCATATATATATATATATGAATGCATGAACATAACAAAACAATTTTCACCATTTCTAACTCGTTCCAAATTACTATTTTACCCTTCCCATCAATGACGGGATGTTACATAACTACTGTGGAGAAGTAATTTTGAATAGTCATAGAATATTCAAGTGTTGTTCAGAAGCAATTACGATTGATGTATCATTAGCATAAGATGTAAATTGGTGACCTGCCAAAATTACTACTGTATATAACATGTAATGATCTTGATAGTACATACCAAAATATAAGAGTAAACAAATATGCCTCTTATTTCATTGAGTTTTATTATAAAGGATATTTTGAACATGTAAAGTGTGGCAGAAATTGAAATTATTGAAATATTATGAATAGTTGAAATTGCTCGTATTGAGGTGTTAAGAATGGTTGAAACAGCATTGATGATAATAACAGTTGATTGATAAAGATTGCATGAACAATATAGATGATAGTAGCAAGAAATCTTCATTCGAAGAAGGATTTCATTGAATTAGGTTAAGCATATTAGATAGTTTATATTAAGAATGATCAATCAAAGAACAAATCAGAAACGAATATGTAATGAATCAAAAGTGAATATTGGAGTCATAACCCTAGTAGAGTTTTAAGCATAAGAGGTAGAGTATGTTGCTGAAAATATATTTATTTTGTTTAATGTAAAGTATCCAACTACATGAGTGGAATTTTGGAAATTGAGGTAACACTATTGCTAATATGAGGAGAGCTTAGATCCACATTATATTCTATACGAATATGCACAGGAGATATAAATTAGATTTTGATGAATGTGTTTCCAACACAGAAAGTTGAGTTTCCAAATAAATTGAAATGCGTGGAGAAATTTGTATGAATGAGCAAACATTAGAATAAGTCAGTATGAAATATGAGGAAATCTAAAGAATGGAGAAAGTCATTTAAGAAAGGTAAGTCAACTGGAAAATTACAAATAACGCGAGACAGTGTTATCTCATCGAGGAAGTAGTTATTTAAGGAATTACGAGAACTAATCATGGGCATATGGAACTTTGGAAATATTTGTTCGAGTTAATAAATGCCCCAACAACACTATGGTATTAGAGATTAAAGCGATCCAAGCAAAATTTGATGATATACTAAATGTATTCGAAAAGTTGAGAAGAATAGTTTGAATACTTGAGGAAAAACGTGTAAATCGTATGGGTAATGAAAGTAAAGAGAATTTCGAGTAATTATAACATCGATATTAATTATATCACCTAGATTTGGAGATTTTATAGTATATAATGATGTTGTATACAAGATTAGGATAAAATCCAATGCAACATGATAAAGTGGTTTCATATGCATTGTGACAATTGAAATATCATGGGTTTATTAATTGATATATGAACTTGCTGCAATAGTGATTGCTTGAAAGTTGGAGGCATTATATGTACAGAAACATCTTGGATATTTACAAATATACAGATCATTAAAGTTTGAGGTAATTATTGAGTTGAGAGAATTGAATACGAGACTAAGACAATAGATAAAGTTAGTTGAAGGATTATGATTGTACAAATGAGTACTATACTGGTAAAGCTAGTGTGGTAATCGAATGCATTGAATAGAAAATTCAATAGCAGTGAAGCATGGATTCAGAAATTGAGGTTATCAGATCTAGTGCAAAAAGGAGCATAGGATATGGAGTTGAATTTTGGGCAAATCAAAGTACTAATTGCTGTGGAATTGAAGATCAGTTTCACATGAAAAGATTGGGCAAAGAGTTTATTAAAGAAAGCACTAAGAACAACCTGTGTTATAAATCCTAGTAGGAATATGCCGAAATAGTACATAACGACTACGAGTGTAGAATCAAGTGACAGAATTTATGAGTTGCCAACAGCCGTAACTGTTGAAGATATGTTTGGAACTTATATTTTGTAGTTCATAGAAATATGAGGTCAATGTGTAGTTATTTGACTTTAAGCGTAACAATCATTATCACAGTGATATTATTAGAGTACCATATGAGGCGTTATATGACGAAAAGAGTCATTCGCCCTTACACTGGATTGAATGAGGCATAAAACAATTAAAGACCAAAGTAGATGGGAGATGTTGAGGATAAGTGAAATTGATACATATTTGAAATTAAGTGATTCAAGAAAGATAAAAGAGTTAGGTGGATTAACACCGAAGATATGGAATACAGTGAGATGAATATAAGAGTTAAGTGTATCAACACTACAGTGATATGAATTAATAAGTGAAAGATATATTGTCTCTGAGAGTATCACCTTCCCAAGGTATGCTTGGATTGAGTGCAAGATGTAAACAACTCAGCTTGAATTGTATTGGTCCATATAAAGTTATTAAGAACCGGACCATTGACTTATGAGTTAGTATTACTAACGAAGATGTCACAGATTCATAATGTGTTATATGTTAGTATGCTAAGAAATATCAATATGATCTAGTATTGGTATTATCGACGCAGGATGTGGAAAATTGTGAGTAATTTGAGATATATATATTGAGGAATTAGTTAACAAAGTGAATGATTAAATAACTGAATTAAAGACAGAGTGAGTCTATTGACTATGGTCATTCGAAAGAAATTATTTGAGTAAAGAAGTTACTTGGGAGATTGAGGAAAATATAAGACAGCATTACCTCCATTTGATTGATCACTTAGGAATGAATTTCGAGGACGAAATTCTTTAAGGGGGAGAATTGTTGGACCCCAAACTTTTCTTGGAAGTTAGAACTATTAAATGAGAAATTATTCGCGATTAGTTATGAGTAAAGAAAAAGGAGAATTCTTGAATTAGAAATGAGTAAGAAATGGTTTAGGTACAAGATAGGTTATATGTGAAATGTTGGAAGTTAAAAGCTGGAAAATGTAGTTGAAACATGTTCATTGAGTATGCTTCGGTGTTTTAGCCATAACATTTTCTCTAGCTATCCAAATGAGATGATTCTTAATTTGGATTAAATTAGAAACATAGCGCTACAAATTTTCTGATGAAATAGAGTAATAATTTAGTCTTTAAGAATTTCAATTTTTGATGGAAGTTGACCGCAGAATATTGTTTTAGTATAAGAACAATTCAGAAATGTTTGGGGTATAACTTTCAAATTAACAAACCAAATTGAATGATTTTAGTGTCATTAGAAAATTAAGACAATGAGGAACATTTTTCTAGAAGGAAATATTATCAAATTCCTTCAAGTTTTCCATGATCATTTGTTAAGGAGTTAGAAGTATAAGATGTTTGTTTCAATAGACACAAGGGAGTAAAATGGGAAAGGCTAAGTAAGCAAAGGACAAAATTGGAAGACAACCTAAAAAATGTGTCTTGAATAAGTGAGAAAGAAGTAGAGAGTCGTGGGAAAAGGAAGAAAAGAGAGAAAAACGTGAAAGAAGAGAGGAGAAGAAGAAGAATCGTGAAAGCTAGGGAAGAAGAAGAGAAAATTGCGAGAGAGAAAGAAAGAAGAAGGAAAAAGAAGAGGAAAAAGAAGGAAAAAGAAGAGGAAATCATCTTGCCAAAGTAAGTTCATCTTTTTCTTCTTGCTTTATTAGAGAAAGAGTTAGAGAGAGAAAGGAGTTTTGTGAAGAGAATGAAGGGTTTGTGTAGGTAGAAAATGATTTAAGAGAACCTATTTGATTTTAGGGTTTCTAAATTAGGTTTTGGGTTTTCTAACCTAGATGGAATATAGGTAGGTTAGGTTTGTGCTTGATTTGTGTTGATTTCATTTGTTGTGATTATGGAGGTTTTAGGGGATTTCCATTCGAATTTGGATTGAATGAGAATTTTGGTTATGCTAGGAAATCAAGAAAAACCTACCCAAGAGCAAGAGGAAGGGCACAATTAAGTTTAGATTTTCAAGCGAAATAAGGTGGGCAAAATATTTATGGTGTTGTGTAAATAGGCAATATGCCTACGTGTGTGTGTATATTCTTAAATTTCTAAATTGTGAACTGCTGTGATGTGGAAAATGTATTATGATGTGTTTTATGTTATGCATTGAAAGATGTATGACATTTTGATATAATTGAATTGCGAGTATGATTATGCTATGCCTTGGAATTGTATCATGGCATTTTGATTTAAATGAAAAGAAGAAAAAGCATGAGAATATGAATTTATGATTGATTGAGTTGAGCATGAGAGTTAATAGTGTTTGGGCAAGAGTGGAACCGTTTCATAGTCATGAGCACGTTGACATAAAGCCTTCTCCCGACTACCCGCTTGTGGTATACAAGATTTAAAAAGTGGGCCCATTTCGTTCACGGTGTAAACTTCGATTTCTCCGTTTCATTCTATGGAACCATCGAGCCATTTGTTTGTGCATTTGCATTTTGATATGTTAAGTTATGATGCAATTTGAGTGCTATGCCTTGATGTTAAATTACATCCAATATGTTTTATGCCATGATGTATTGAACTATGAGTTATAAATTGGAATTGTGAGTGCTGAACTTACATTGCTAGATTAAGATAAGACGTGTGTGCCTATATGAATATTCACATATATGTTTGATTGTGTGGCTTGTTGCCAATGGCTATAAATATATTAGCCACTGAGCTATGTAGCTCAACTCATCATTTTCCCTCTTTAGGTGCAAAACGAAAAGATTAGCGATCCTTGCAAGGCATTCGGTAACTCTAAGATAGCTAGAAATCTTTTGTACTAACTTAGTGACTAATTTGGATAGCTTTATAGGCATATCAAACATGAGCATCCTTTTATATTTTTGTATTAAGTTTGATGTGTACGTTGATATGTAAGTAAAGCTTGTTCAAACATTTACTTTGTTTAGAAATGAATATGAGAATTTGAGAAGTTCCTTTTGTGTATGATTATGTTATTTTAAAGGTTGAGTATGATGGATATGGATGTGGAATTTGTATGTGCATATTTTTCTTTATTGAGATTGCAAATTGTTGCTGGTATTAGAATAGCATGTTAGGGTTGGAAAGATTGTATGTGATGATTCATTGAGTTGAGATTCAAGAGTTAATGAGATATACTTAGTAGTTGGATTGATATGAAGTGATATTGCACTAGAAATGGTGAATTTGAGGAGATTATGAGCGAAAGTGATATTAGAATGGATGTTGGAAGCATTGGAGAAGCTTTGGAGGCTGGTGTCACAAATGTCTGTTAGATAGACATTAGGTCCATTAAACGGACCTTCTGGGGTCTAAAAAGGCCCCTAGCCCAGTCCATGTCCTTTAATCGGACATAAGGTTCGTTAAACAGACCTTCTCGGGTCTGGAAAGTACCCAAAGCCCGTCTATGTCCATTAGACAGACCTATATGTCCGTTTAACAGACATACACAAGATTGCTACAGTGAATTTCGATTTTGACCCATTTAGAAGCAAAATCTCGCTGTGAGTTCTTCATGAAAGTTGTAGATCTAGTAGTCCGCTTTGAAACCATCCTAAAACGACCTAATCCAATATCTTTAGTGAAAGTTATGCCAATTTTCCCAAAACAGGTACAATATGTTTGATTCTTTTGGCCATAACTTCATAACCCGACCTCTGAATGAAGTGATTCTTAAACCAATAGATTCCTAACACATTTCTCAACCTCTCCAAAAAAATTGATAGCCTTTGTTATTGATTTTAGAAAGATTGATAGAAAGAAAATGAGGGTTCATTGAAATAATCCCACAAGAAAACCCGCTCACACTTTATGACTTCGGATAGTTTGGAATAGAAATAATGTTTTTTGTGATGTCCAAACATGGAATAGAAATAATGTTTTTTGTGATGACAGGAACATAATAACAATTATTTAGTTCAAGTACAAGACCAGAAG
>JAOQMR010000212.1:9249263-9262281 GCA_027563865.1 Erythroxylum pelleterianum | reverse complement strand
TTATGGTTTTACTATCAAGTCACATACTTGATGACATAAGTCTAATATCATTCATGGAATGTAAATCACATTACATATACTAAATACATGCATATATGAAAGGAATACCTCATAATATAATATTAACAAATCATAATGTTAATACATGAATCACAAATGTTCATTGGCCTAGGGCACACTACTAACATAGTATACTATTTTAGTATAAGAACAGTAGACCCGAAATTGAGTTTTGGAACAATCTGAAAGTGATTCATTGAGTTATGAATTGTGATTTTAAGGATTTTATTGAAGTATAAACCTAAGTATGAATTATACTCAGGTGAGTTTTGAGAAAGGATTGATTATGTGATGAGGATAATGGAAAAATACCCGGGATTGTCATGAACATGCATTGCGCATATTTCATTGCATACATGTGCATTTTTGAACACTTATAAATGGAAATTTTTGATATATATATTGCTTGTATATATATATATATATATATATATATATTGCTTGTTATAGAGGAGCAACTGGAACGTCAACCTCCAGACGTTGTTGGAACTTCTAAACATTAGCTTCGGGAGCGACTTGTGAGTAACCTAGATGGTCTCACTCAATTAATTGTTTGATTTTATTGTGTTTGAATTATTGAATGAATGTGATTTGATTGTGTTGATTCCGGACAATGAAGGTCCAATGATTGTGATATGTGAATGAGATGTCGAAGTGCTACTTGTATGTGAATGTGACGAACTAAATGTTTCATGACACGACTGATTATGAGAGATGCATTCCAAATATAAATGCATGATCAGATAATAGAAGTTGTAACCGGAGTAGCCACCAAAAAAGAACTTAAAGCTCAGATTGTGAAAAAGAGCCTAAAGCTTAGAAAGTGTATAAGAGCTAAAGGCTCACTATGTAAAATGAGCCTTGTATCCCCAACGGATAAGGGACAGTTATAAATGATCCTGGCATTCACAATAAATACGAGACAGTTTAGACACTCGGTCACAACAATGTAATAAATGAAAAAAAGAGTCACATGAGCATTTCATATGCATTTTATAAGTATGTTTGATTGATTAAAATGCAAAATTGCCTATTCTTAAGTGAGAATGTGATATGTGATTAATTAGCCAAAGATGTGAACAAATTGTTACATGTATTGATGTGATGCAAGAATTGAATGAACTATCGATGATAGTTACTTCATTGAGTTCACAAAACTCACCAAAATTGCAACGTTGACTTTTCAAGACCGAGAGACGACTCTAGCTACTGTGAGAGGCTATAAGCAATGTAGACTTGTGATTTGGGAAGAGAAGTCATGGCTCAAAGGTCGGTCAGCTGGGTTTTGGACAGATTAGATAGATTTTGTGTATTTCCTCTTTCATGTAGCACTTGTGTATTAGGCTTTGATGATGTATATATAAGGAATGTTGAAAGACACATTGTAGACCTTCAATTTTTATAAAATGAAATGAGGAAATTTTAGGGTTTTAAAATATTGTGACTTTCTTAATGATGTTCATAAGAGAATAAGATTTATGATGCCATGTAAAGTGAATGTTGTGAATGATCGTAGCACGTCATTATCATAGGTTATGTATTGGAATGTCCTCATGGAATCTTAGGATGTACCCTAGGTTAAGAAAGCGCTACATACATAGCATTGGGTCTCACCTATGTTGTGTTAATTGCTACATCATATCCTAAGTCAACATCTTACACCATCACTGGACGGGATAAAGAATGGAAGAAATGGGGTTATTATGACTTGCACAGTCGTATATGGGAATGTGTAACTCACTAAAAATGTGTACAAACTTCAAGATATTATTATAAGCAACCTTGAGAACTACATGCACATGTGAAAGAATTACACTATCATGTAGGTGACTTACATGTTAGACCACACACTATAAGAAAAATAGGTTTTACAAATTTGGCAATGGAAATTACTGACGTAAAGTGTCATCAGAGAAATGGTCGTAGCTAAATTTTAGCGACAGAAATAAGGAATCCGTCAGTAAATTTAGCGACAACATGTTATTTATTTTTTGGTAAATTTAGCAATAAAATTTGTATTTTCGTTGGTACAATTAGGGAAATTTACCGACAGACTTAAATATTCTTTCGATACATTTATGATATATTCCTAATATCCTATCGGTGAATTTACCTACGGTAAATTGTAAGTCTGTTGCTAAATTTACCGACAGTCATATAACATTCCGTCGCTAAATTTACTGATGGACATATATTGCAAGACACTGAAAGTAAAAGAGCTTGAAAATAGAAAAATACATAGCTTTGATTATATATAAGCTTGAACTAATATTATATGCTTTGGCATGTGGGCCTCATATGTGTGGAAAAAATATACAGGTTTCATTGTTAATGGAGTTAGATTTCACATACAAGATCGAGACAGTCGACTTAGAAGCCAAAATTGTGAGGTTGTTGTTGAGGGATGTCATGGTGATGATTTTGTTGACTTCTATAGTGCCCTTTTAGAAGTAATAAAGTTGCACTACATCAAGGATAAAAAGGTTGTTCTATTTAAGTGTAAACAATTTAATCTTGGTGACATAAAAGTGAATGGAATATTAATAACACCAATGTTAATAAGATATGGTATGATAATGACCCTTTGATCCTTGCAAGTCAAGTGAAGCAAGTTTTCTACCTCAACTACATTGTATTGGGTAACAATTGGAAGGTTGTTCAAAAGTTTCAACACTGAAATCTCTTCGACTTTTTGGAAGGGATAATGGTCTAATGAGTGAAGATGGTGATGAAGTATATCAAGAGATTGAATTAGCGCTGAATAATGAAGCCATTCAAATAAAAGATGCAAATATATCATCGTTTCATATGAGAGAGTTAATCACAATATAGTATAAGTGGAAGAAGTACAAGCCAATCTTGTCGTAGAAAGAGATGAAGACTATATTGAGGATGAATTATATAACAATGATGATACTTTGGCTAAATATAATAGTGATAAAGAGTTGAATCATAATGTAATTAATGAAGATGATTTTCAAGATCTTGATCATGATAATTTAAGGTAAAGTGTTGTTTATATTGTTTGAAATGTATTGCTGATGTTTGAATTATGTTAATGTATAGAAAAGCTTGGTAATATTTAAAGGTGATCTTTGGAGTAACAATATAAATGCTAAGATACTTAAAAAGAAGCTAATTTAGTTTGTACCTTGAAATTAAAGAGACTTCTTTTTAAAGTTTTGGTATCCAACAAATGCAAATAAGTATATACACGGCCGTCCAAATAATTGTACAGTCATGTAAGAAGATACACAACTGTGTAAGAAGATACATGACCATGTAAGAAGATACACGGTTGTGTAAGAACATAAATACAGTCATATCCATTTTTTCCTTTAATTGCAAGTTACCTTTGTATTTAATACTTCATACGAAATGGAGTCCCCCATAATTAAGGTCTTCTAGACCATATTTAGTGATGTATTCCTAAGATCATCAACATTGTGCTTCATTAGGTTGTGACCATCAACTACATGTGAATAAAGCATATTGTTAAATTCTTCATGACTAGTTAAGTAATAGAGGTTATATTAGCTATGACTAAGATAGTATTCCAAAGTAGCTTTCTCTAGGAGGACAAGTTATAAGCATATACAAAAAGATTGTGACATTAGTGTTTTGTTTGGTAAAGTTGATATTGAGATGAATGACTTATGTTAATGCAGATTGTTGATGTTTGAGTTATGTTAATATAGATTGTTGATGTTTGAGTTACATTTATACACATTGTTGATATTTGAGTTAGAGATATCCAATATAATGATACTTGGTAGAAACAAAGAGAAGAAGATGGCAAGTATTGAAATTATTCATCCCTATAATAACCAAATCAATCAAATCCTAGCCAATAATAACAATAGACTTCATCCACCAATGAAGCCAGTCAGCATTAACCTCCATCTGCCTCAACTAGTACTGAGGAATCTGCAAGTGTATTAATCTTAACACCTATAATTAGACTTATGCTTAAATATATATTTACATATTTAATGCGTATTTTCTTATCATTATTAATTTGTTATCAGGTTCCAAGACTGCCATCAGAAAAAGAGGTATAGGTATAACTAAATATTATAAGTTACAACGAATGAAAGTTACATTGAACAATAAGTTTTCTGTACATATTGATACCTCGCAAAGTCGTCCTGTAGACAAAATTCAATTAGGAAAATTGTCTAATGAGTTAGGAGTAATTGCCACGATTGAATTGTTTTGCCTTAAGCATGCCAAGTAGTTGAAAGAAGATAACTTGCTAGAGAATGCTTTGGATAAAGTTTTGGTAAAATTTCAATTTATTTAATTATATGCAATATTGTTTTACTTATTTAAAGATTAATTTCACTTTTATTTGTTGTTCACAAATGAAGCTTAATATCGTCGATATCGACAACCCTGAATTTTCAAATTGTGTGACTTCACTGTTAAGAAAAAAGATCAGAGATTGTCGTTATCAATTACACCGTGTATTACAAATCTTTTTCTTTGAATGAGGAGGCAAGGAGATATGTTCCCGAATGGATGTTTCCAAAAAATTGGAGCCTTATATATGATTATTGGGCCTCTGCCAACATTAATGTTTATTTTCTTTCTCTTCACATTTGCTTCCATTAATCTTGTTACACAATTTAATAACTATTTGTTTTCTTTATTTAAGAAAATTTTAAGAAAGCCAAGGTTAATAGAGAAAAAATGAAAACTCCTCACAATCAAGGCTTCAAATCATTTATTGTCCTACGAAATGAATATGTAAGTTCTTTGTTCACAAGTTATAATTATATCTGTAAAAACATTATTATTTATTGTATTATATATTTTTTCATAAATAAGATTCAGAGCGTCTTAAAAAGGAGAACCACTCACTTAAGGCTAAATTAGAACATAATAAACAGAAGTTGCCACGCTTGAAAGTACGTCAAAAAATTACTTGGTCTGGATTATATAAGTAGTGAAGATAAAAACGAGTCTCAGTCATTAAACTAATATTGTATTTTTATTTTGTACACAAGTATTTTTGAAATTGTAATTAACATCTTGTACATATCAAATTTAATTATATTTAATTTTTTATATACAATACTTCTACTTTTCAATTATTTTTATTATATTTTTGTATGATAAATTATACAACCAAAAAATCTAAATATTACATACAATAATATTGATTAAAAATGTTACCAATAATTATAATTTGCATCATATAATATTTAGCTAAAATGTTTATTAAAATTTTTAGAACATAGCTAAAAAGATTTGACTACCTTTATGAAAATTTGGCTATATTTTTAGCTACGAAAATAAAGCGTAGTTAAAAGTTTTGGCTACATTTTTTAAAATGTCACCAATAACTTTTGACTACACTTTGTTTTCGTAAACTTTTAGCTACGTTTATTGAAGTGTAACTAATAACTTTCATTGATGAAAATAAAGCGTAGCCAAAAGTTATTGGTGACGATTTAGAAAAATGTTACGTATACCTTTTTCACTACGAAAACAAATCGTAGTAAAAAAGAATTAGCGACAATTTGGTGAAAACATCACCTATAGTTTTTTGTTACGGGTCTTTGGTGACGAAAATAAATCGTCGTTAATTCTAAAGTGATGATATTGAAATTTCGTCACTAAAAGTCCCTTATGTTGTAGTGATGTGTGACATTGGATTGTATTTTATATAAAGTGAAAATTCAAATATTATAATATAAATTTTGAATTAATTTTTAATAAAAATTTTAAAATTACTTATTAAAATTATGTAATTTTGAATTAATCTCCGTTTGATTTAAAATTATATCAACTATATACGATGTTACTCATGTCGTGCTTTCAAACGTCGGTCAATGTTATCCAACGTTTTGGATAAATATAGAAACAAAGCAAGATTAGAACTTGAGAAGAGTTTTCCTACCAATCAAATTTGGTGAAAGCTTTCTAAACGGTGTTTATTTGTCTCCTATATTTACTCTTTCTCCTCACGTAACAGGTTGGAATCTGGAAATTTAAGGCTAAACTATTCTCAGCATTTGGGATCTGCTCCCCAAATATTGCACATGGCAGTGCATGAATATAAACCAATATAAGTCATGAAATAATACCCTCATTCAGTTATTTAAGGCAAAGGGGCCTCCTTTTCCATTGTTTTGTTTCTCGTTTAATGGCTGGGTGGTTGCAGACGCTTGAACAAATTGTTTGTCTTTAGTTTTTTAGTGTTCTTAGAAATTAATATTGAAGCCAAATGGCTACTCCTAGAGATATAGAGAAGGCTGATGACAGCATCTTTGAGCCATTTATTGGGAGAAAGAAGATTGTGACGGAAAATGAGAGTGACAATGGTGATATTGGGATGGTTGTTTTTAGTACAGCCATTGCAGTTTGTGGGGCATTCGAGTTTGGATCTTGTGTAAGTATCGTAACCTAGTATACATGCCTATCCATTTTCGAAATAACAGGAACTGAATGTTGGTGTTTACGCATGGAATGATTCCCTTAACTTTTAACTAACCATGTTTTTTAGTTTTTAGACAATTTAAATTTTAGTTGCAATGAATGGGAAGAAGACGGTAATGATGTTAGGAATGTGTTTATATGAACTAACCTTCCAAAATCGTTCTGTTTGCAAGATTGAAGCTGGAAATTATACATGTTACTTCGATGATTCATACATATCTCCTACTGATTTTCTACTGAAGAAAAATATGTCACACCTTAAATAATATGAGGTTCTGGATTTTACCAGGTGGGATATTCGGCACCAACCGAGTTTGGTATCATGAAAGACCTTCATCTGTCATTTTCTGCTGTAAGTTCAATTTCTGATGAAGTTGTTGTGTCCAAATAGCAGTCTGTCCAAATAGCAGTCAACATTTGCAATATCTGGTCATGAATTTCTGATGTAAGAAACTTTATGTCGGTTGCAGTATTCGGTCTTTGGATCTATCTTGAATATTGGAGCTATGATTGGGGCGATCACTAGTGGACGAATTGCTGACTTCGTTGGCCGGAAAGGGGTATGAGAGACGTATGAACTCTGTTGGGGTCATATGAATGATCTTTTCCAACACTTATGTCTCTTGAAACTGAGCTTACATGCTGTCTTGTTGCAGGCCATGAGGATATCGTCAGCTGTCTGCATAGCAGGGTGGATGGCAATCTACTTAGCTTTGGTTTTGTGTTTATTTCTACCAAATTTTTTTGTTTAATTCACACGAAAAGGACTTCTTCCAATAGAGAATAATGCTCCGTGTCTGTATCTCTGAGCAGGGACCTTTATCGTTGGATTTCGGAAGATTTCTAACTGGATATGGATGTGGTGTCCTTTCTTACGTGGTATGTTTTGTTATCCGTTAGTCAGTCATAACAGGATATTCTGTCTAATATTATAGTGTATTATTTTGTTCTATAAATTTTAGCTATTCATTTATACGGCGGAATCTATACAAGGCTCACATAAATAAATGACTTAAATTTATAGGACAGAATAAGATACTATAATATTAAACAGAGGATCGGACTCGGTCAGTAGTCCGTATTCAAATTTAAGCAAAAGTATGCAGATTGGAACTCATTTGCTGCTTGCTTGTTTCATTCAAATTTCAAAGGTACCTGTATTCATTTCAGAGGTTACTCCCAAGGACCTCAGAGGAGGGCTAGCAACGGCTAATCAGGTAGTGAGTTTATTTGTGACGTCTTCAGCGGTAGTTTTATCAAATGAAAGAAAATCCTTCTCTGAAAATGTTCAAGTGCTTTCACGAATTACAACTGGAGAATCTATATTGTCCTTTTGGTTTTCATTCTCTGCAGCTCTTCATTGTTATTGGATTGGCTGTTGCTTACATGATAGGTGCATGTGTATCTTGGAGAACACTATCTCTAACTGGTATGGTTCGTATGGATTTGTTTACTTTTTTTCTTCCTTGTCTTCGCAGTTGAAAGTTAGCCCCTTTCTTTTCATTATCCTTTCCAAATCTTAAATCAAACTGATATTATTTTAATTCTAGCTTATATCAATACAAGAAATAATAATTTTATTACCAAACAAGGCTTAATGATATTGGAATCTTTGCAATGTAAAAATATTGGAAGTTTTGCTTTCAAATGGCTAAATCTGTTATGTCATCGCCGCATGAATCCTAAGATTGAATTTAAAGGTAAGCCAATTATTAATACTTGGACGGCAATGGTTACTTGGAATTTGGCTTGGTTGCAGGAACTATTCCCTGCCTGCTTATGCTTTCGGGTCTGTTTTTCATTCCTGAGTCCCCTAGATGGCTGGTACGCTCAAGTTTTTAAACATTTGCTTCCATGGTTACTCGAATCGGCTAGTAAAAGCTATAGGGAAAAGAGTTGATTAACTTTTACTTCACTTGATGAAATTCTACTGGACAGTGTCATTATATTTCTGTCAATAAGCATCAAAGGAGAAAGGAAAAATGAAAGATGGAAAGCTAAATTTCAGCAGGCTAAGAATGGTCGTGTTCTTTAATTACGTAACACTTCTACTACAGGCAATGGTTGGTCAGCAGGAAGATTTTGTAGCCTCACTGCAAAAGCTTAGAGGGCCTAATGCTGATATTTCTCAAGAGAAGGCTGACATTATAGTAAGAAATTCTTTTCTAATATTTATTTTTCTTATTTTATCATTAGAGCAATGATTTTCAGTGACTTGGATGTGCTCCTGAAAGAAAATTTTTAAGGCCCTATTGAAGCCCAGATCATATTCATTCTTCATGCGCTATATTAGCATCATCATCAATCTTAATTTGTATGTTGTCGTCCATCTTTAAGTAAGACAGTAAATGCAAAGTTAAGCAATCTTTTCCCATGTTCGATCTTACAGGAATCCTTAGCTATTATTCAACAGCTACCAAAAGCATCTGTGATGGACTTGTTTAGCAGAAGACACATTCGCCTTGTCTTTGTAAGCATCAACTGTTCTGCTAGGATGAAAATCTGCTGTCTGGAACTTTGCAATATGGTTCTCTTTTCTTACTCCCAACTCTCTGCATTCTGCATTTGGCTCTTCAGATTGCAGTCGGACTAATGGCATTCCAGCAAATTAGTGGCATTAATGGCATTATATTCTACGCCCACAAAATTTTCTCAGATGCAGGTGATTTTCTACTGTAATGGAAAGTGAAATATAGATGAGATAACAATTTTAATTGGCCGTAAATTCCTATGAATTATACAGTTGGATTCCAGTTTTCTTCATGTTGTTTTATTTCTGCGTTTCAGGATTTGATCCCAATCTTGGAAGTATTCTTTTTTCTTGCTTGCAAATCTTGATCACATCCTTTGCTTCAATCTTAGTGGACAGAGCAGGAAGAAGACCTCTTTTAACAGTGAGCATCGGTTAAAAAATTTTCTGCAAAATGATGAAACAAACAGAGGTTTTTTTACAAGTCATATGCTTTCGATTCAGATTTCTGCAGTTGGTCTGCTTCTTGGGAATCTTTTGATAGGGACATCTTTCCTTGTGAAGGTCATTATCTAAATCTCTGAATTTATTACCTTGTTTTCATATAAAAGGTCCTGACAAGGTTAAGTTTCAACAACCAGGAGAATAATCCAGCTTCCACCATTTCTCCAATCTTGGCAATTGCTGGTGTGATGGTAACTTCATTATCTCCATCTTTCGAGCTTGACGATTGATCTAATGCATATCTGCTATAACAATTTTAGCCTTCTTGATTTTCAGCTTTTCATAGCCTCCTTCTCAATAGGAATGGGTGCAATTCCTTGGGTATTAATGTCTGAGGTAACCTTAAAACATCTGATACTTTCATCGCAACAAACAAACATATATAGCAACAAAAGTAGGCTCAAAACGAGTTTAAATGTGAATGCTTCGCATGTTGCAGCTATTCCCACTTAATGTCAAGGGACTGGCTGGAAGCTTGGTGACAATGGTTAACTGGTTTGGTTCTTGGACGGTATCCTTCACCTTTACTTTTCTTCTGAGTTGGAGTTCATTTGGTAAGTTCCCAACATGGATTATATTGAGGTAACCAGGAAAAGAGTTGGGTCTAGAGCAGTAATTTGAATCACCGATGTTCTTGAATGTACAATTTTTCAGGTACATTTTATTTGTATGCTTGCATATGTTTAATGGCCATTATCTTCATCATCAAGCTGGTGCCTGAAACAAAAGGTAAGACATTGGAGGAGATTCAAGCGTCTGTAAGTTGAATGGAGTGGAGTTGTAGGTTAAGCATGGGACGTGAAGCAAGAGATCATTACAAGTCTTTTCCAAACGAATACACCATTCTCTTCGCTTTCTGTTTTCTTTTTCGTTTAGGAAGGGTATCTAGAATCTAGACTCTAGACCAGAGAATGCAGTAGATAAGTGCGACCTATGACCTTTTCCTGAAGACTTGGTGTCCTTTTACCCATTTTAGGTGTTTATCAGCGAGGATTTAAATCCGAGCTCCTTCCCAATATCTCTAAAGAGATGGTACCAATACCAAAACTGTAAAGCTGGAATGTATATAAGGCTATCTTGTTAAATACATGGACACTCTAGAAGACAACTACTACGGTATAGAGCATTAGGAACCTAGTGATTGAACTAAGGGGAAGCCACGATTGACGGAAAATTTCTTACCGGTGTATTTGTTTTTTATTTTTCTATCAGAGCCCAATTCAGCTTTTACTTTTAGTTTTTGTTTACAAATATCTTTAGAAATTGTTGATTAATTATTAATAAATACTTTCTTAAAAATTATATGAGATATTAACTATTAGTATTTGAAAAACCCAAAGGATATAGTTTTGCACAAATTATGAATCAACCATAACAAATATAAGTTTTTTGACAAATACCAAAACAACAAAAAAATCAAACACGAAGTAACAAATCAACACTTAAAACTTGTTAACGTAGTTCAGCACATCTTGCTAATATCTGCAGGCGCTCACCTATTTTAATCCTTTCACTAATGATAATAGCTTTATACAAGATTTTACTGAGCCGACTCATTCAATCCTTGACATTATCCCTCGTCCTCAAAACTTGTGAAAGTAAAACATACCTAAAAACATGACCAACGAGTGCTAAACTTAACAGATGATTTTTTTCATCAACGTTTCACAATAAAGATAAGAAATAAGCAACTTAAGTGATTAAACAATAAAGAACCTAAACAAATATACTTGAGATAAGAAAAAAACAACTTTCCTAATAATTCACCTTTTTCAACGAAAGATAGGAAGTTGTTCATCAATTAAACTGCTAAAGTTTTTTGACATTATCACCGAAACACTCAACACATATCAGTATAAAATCACTAACAAAAATTAACGTTTCTTCACCGAAACGTTGCAAATATCAAAGTTGCAAAATTCACAATGACTGCTGGAACTTTTTTTGCACACCACCACCACTATCAACAGCCACCAAAACTCATACGATCAATAACTAATCAGCCCAACAAATATCACGTCATCGACCAAGAACAACAGCTACAAAGATCACGAAAACTTGTGGAGCTTTCGCACACAACAACTCACAACCGACAATCGCATAATTAACACTTCGTAAATAATTAACAGCCACCAAAGAATCACACAAGCACCAGAAAAACCAGCAGTCAAATTTAACGCATTAAATAACCAACACAACCCAAAATTGTGATTCAAAAAATGGAGAATAAGCAGTTGCAAAATCACTCTCAATAAACAATTAAAACTGCCCTCAAAGTCACGTAATCCTTGCTAGAAAATTCAACACCACGTTAGAATAATATCCCCACAAAATTAGCTATCAAATATTATCCAAGATATTCCTAAAATCCGAGCTACCAAGTCACAAGATGCTCATCGTTTTACACACAAAACTGACACTAGTACATCCCCAAAATTTGCGTAAAAACAGCAAGATGACAATTTACTATAAGTTAGAACACTAGCTAACATATCATTACTTATATCAGAATCATCTGCATATGACTGATTAAATTTGAAAACCCCAAAAATGCATTCACGAATCATAATTAAACTTAATCAGTCTCCTAATCACATAAATTATATGAATGCAAATTGCCAAAATTCATACAACCCATGATATAGAGAGAATCTAAGATAAACTTGAGAAACCTAAATCATAGAAAATCTTAATCTTCCTATAGGTCTCTAATTAAGCATCAACATATTCTTGATATACCTCCATAAATCAAAATCCAAAAGCAGAATTCTCAAATCATCAAGCAAAGCCTCATTCTCACATCAAATATGCTATTTAACAAGTAAGGAAAAGACAAATAAACACCAATCACCTAAATCTTAGAAAACACATAAATTAAAAGCTCCAAAAAGTATAGACATTAACTCCTTCAAGCAGTAGCGAAGCTACTTGCAAGGGAGGGTGGGCAAATGCCCACCCTCAAATTCCCAAAAAAAATTTATTAAAGAATATATATATATATATATATATATATAGAGGTTGCCCACCTAAAAAATGTCGTTGCCCAGGCTGGATTGGATGAAAAAAATTTTGCCCCCTGAAATAAATTCCTGGCTTCGCCACTGCCTTCAAGCTCTCTTTTTTTAAACAACATCACAATATACCTAAAAAATGTAAAGCATATAGTCCTTGTGCACCTCGAAGAAATTCAAACCTGACCTTACTTCTCATCACATCATCTCTGTCATCAAATGTCTAGTTGCTTTCTTTTCAAGTAACAACTAATTGTGGATCTGAACAATTTCTGGTATTAACTCCCTTGCGTGTCTGTTCTGATGTGTAAGGTTCATTTCTTTTAACCCAAGTTTGCTTTGGTAATATCGGCTGCTGCTGAAAGTTCATTAAAGAGTGTCTAGATTTTCGGTTTTGAGCCATTTGAAATATCATTTGTAACAACTTGTAACATTGCGGTCTTATGTGCCCAATAACCCCACAAAATGACATGTAGATATAAATTTTCGTTTCTTCCTCGAAGTTTCTCCTTGGACAGATCTAGCTGCA
>JAOQMR010000212.1:9232123-9243616 GCA_027563865.1 Erythroxylum pelleterianum | reverse complement strand
GCAATAACTCTTGCTCCATTACTGACTCGTAAATCCACTTTGCCTTTTCTCAATGCTCTACTGTTTATCAGTACCTACATATTGTTACAAATGTGAGAACCACATCTGCTATCTAATACCCAAGATTGTGAAACAGAAGTAGAAAAATTGATTTCAATCATAACAAACTTGAAGTTGAAGTTACGCTTAACTTCTTTTCCTTCAAGCTAGCGAGATAAGCTTTACAGTTCCTCTTCCAATGTCCAGCTATGCCATAATGGAACAGATGCCCATGTCATTCTTCTTCTTGACACCACTTGTTGGCTTTGCTACTTTAGCAGAAGCCTTCTGGTTCTTGTTATTCTTTTTCTTAAAGGTCTTACCCTTATTCTTGGAAGAAGAAGAGCCAACAACAAGAACAAAATTGGATTCCTTTTTCAAGCATCCCTCAGCAGTCTTGAGCATGTTGAGTAATTTAGCCAATGACATTTCCTTTTTGTTCATATGGAAGTTCATAATAAATTGTGAAAAACTCGGAGTAAGAGACTGGAGCACTAAATCAATTCTCAACTCGAGATTCAAGTCATATCCCAATTGGCCTAATTTTTCAATGCATCCAATCATCTGTAGAACATGAAGTTCCATTACTGATCTAGGAGCCATCCAGAATTGAAACAGAGCTCTTGTAGTCTCAAACCTCTCCACCCGACTCTATATACCAAACAATTCTTGAAGGTGTAGGAACATTTCCCTTGTATTCATATTTTCATGTTGCCTCTGAAGCTCGAGAGACATGTTGGCTAACATCACCCATATCACTTGCTCATTTTCATCTATATGACTTTGATAATATTCCTAATCCTCGTTGGCAGCATCTTACGTAGTTTCAGGTGGAAGCTCAGTGTCAAGAACATATAATTTTTTCTTACCTTAGAACAATTTTAAGGTTAGGCAACCAGTCAATTTGTTTGCATCCATGATGCTCCTCAGGGACAAGTTCGTACTAATTTTTCAAAAATTGTTTCATCAAAAGAACAAAAATTAGTTTATGCTGTAAAACCAAAAAAATAAGGAGTTTACATATTTGGTTACGCCCATTATTTTAAACAAATTAATAGCCCTCACTATTAATTCGAGAAATTATCACATAATTTCCTATTGGGTTAGGATCCCATTTTAATTAAATTGATATTATGTTTGCCCAACAAACTAATTAAATTAAAAATAGGTAGATAATATTTTATCAATCACATCCTATGTGATTCCTAGATCAGTTATAAGCAACTCTTTGCCAAAAACATATCTAATAATATATTCCTAACCTTGGCTCTAAATTAATATGATCATGAGTTTACTCATCCAAATCATATAAATGTAGTTAAGAAAAAACCCATCATTATAAGACTAAACATGTTCGAGTTAAAGCGGCCTTGAGTTTACTCAACAAGCCTAACAATAAACAAAACTCTGGTTTAATCCTATAATAATGGAAGGCATTATTCCTGTTCTAAACATGTACTTAATATTTTAATGAGGGATTTAAATTAAAGTCTCATTCTAAATAATATAATCTCATTATATTAATTTATTTGACATAATCTAATTATGAAAAACGGTTTGCTACTTTTTGCATGTGCTACCTCAAGACACTCTACGTCATTTGTTTCGATATAAACACACTAATATTAATACACATAAAACTCTAGAGAGATAACGTTCTCTAGAGTCAGTGGTGGTTCTCTAACCATCGATGGCTACATCTGCCTCCGGTGGTCCTGATTTTCGTCAGCTATGAAGCACAATAAAACCCATTAACCAAACATACATCAAAATTCATTTAAGCATACGTTATCTGAGTTTGAATAAAAACAGTAATAAATAACAGACAAACATATATGCCACCTGAAACGTCAATAGAAGGTTGATTTAATGGACAAATATGCTTGAGTAAATGGACAGAAACCTTTGTTTGTATCGCAACTGTTTGCATTTAATAACCCAAAGCATACGTTATAAATTGATAACCAGAGAAGACCATCTATTTTGTTTTCTATTGTTCAGTTATGTAAATAAAGAGACAACAATAAAGCATGAAACTCTTTGTTTGTTTTTCAATAAACATCGCACAATGCAAAACAAGTGCATCAAAGATCAACATAAAAATAATTTCCAGAAACATATGAATCGTATTCGACATCTCTAGAAACACATGTAACCCTTTTAAATCTTTTCCAGATATAGTAAACGCAAGCGTTAACAGCAGTCTACTGACATATTAAACATGTCCTACTTATTTCCAGAAACACTTTCGGCTGAATAGGAATAAGAAACATAATTTTCCAAAAATTATTTAAGCACTTAGATCATTAACAAACCATAAAAGCTTTCTAAAAACACATTTTTAGATCACCAACCAAAAAGCCAAAATAGGTTTAATATAAAATATGCAACTTTTGCATATTAAAACCAATTCAAAATTTTAATCAAGCTTATGAATCAAAATTAAAACTGTTAAAGGTGGCTCTGATATCACTATTAGAGAAATAACGCAAGATCGAATCTAAGTGCAGCGGAAAAAATTTAAAATTTTTCATAGAAAAATTTCATTAGAAATATAAAACAAGAAATTGACAAAACTATACTAACCTGTTTTGATTTCTTATTACAATTTCCTATTTCTTTGAATCCTTTAATCCATGAGTTGTTCAATCGTCCGACCTCTAATGGTATCCACAGATCTATTCAGAGAAAACTCAAATCTAATTTGAGAGGAAAATTTATAAGAAGTGCTAGCTCCAAATTTTTCTAATTTTTCCTTTTATATGAAAAATCTTATTTTTCATGTTCTTGGATTTTATTAAAATTACAACTAAAGTCAAACTTTAATTATAATTATGAATTAATCCTTATAAGATTAACTATCACATATTGATCCTTAAAATTTTTAAAACTTCTCAATTAAATCCAACTTAATTCAAATTGCACTTTCTCCTTTATAGACCTTTTATATGTGGCCCATTAGGTTCCTAATATGTTGGTCATGATTATAAATTATAATTCTAATTCATAATTAGAATTAGATAAATTAAAACTCCTTTTAATTTATCTTTAATTCCCTATTTAAACAATCTATAATCATAGATCATGATTGACGTCTAGCAACATGTCATGACCACCCAAATATTAGGAATGTTAAAGTTGTTTGACTTAATCTGTCTATTCATGGCTATAATGTATAAATTAATCCTTTCGTCATCTAATGTTCCAATTATAATTAGAGTATAGAATTCATGTCTACTTTAAATAATCCAATCATGTTCATTCTTGCTAATTAGTAAATGCTTTATAATTGATATTTGAAATCAACTTTTCAAATTTCAATTTACTCTAGCCAGAGATTCCCAAAATCATACTAACCAAGAACAACAGAACATTCTCCCTAATTACTATAGGACAACAAATTCTTTATTGATTTAATCAACTATCTCCACATAGTTCATACTATATCCAATAACTACTGAATTTAACTACTCCAAGAATAGAACATAAGTAGCATCAAAACATAGTAATTCCCACATTAGATAACTTTGGTAATCTCAAGTCTAAGGATCGATTATACAACCATTATAATGAGATAATCCACAGACACACAAGTAATGTTCCATTCGGGATTGTCATGATTGGGTCAGTTCAGTGAACTTATTCTCTAATAAGCACCCACATTTTTGTTTAAGTATCTCCACACTTTAATCTATGAGATTGATTACTTTCTTCATAAGAAAGAAACAAATATGTGCTAGCCTAACCATTTAATCATTACCCCGTCTTGATGAAACTATGACTAGCACCATTTTAGGAATAATTCAAAATGCAATTCGAATCTCATAATTATAATCACATTATAATTTCTAATTACATAACAATTATTCCAGGGATTTTATCTTTATGATTAATAATTCAAAACTTAACAAATACACAAAGATGCAGAATACCTTTTATTGAATAAAAAATATTTATACAACTAAATATACAACCAAAAAATTGGTTACAAGGGCATATACCAACAACTTAGACATTATATCTTGTAATAACTTTATATATGCTATTATGAAGTATATATAGGTGGAAAAGGTATTCAATCGAAACACATGTATACAAAAACTGATTGGCGATCTTGGAGATTGCATTAGTAGTAACTTTTATGCTTGAATATAGCCATGTTTTGACAACTTTTGCAACCAATTATTTGTGATTATGAAATTAATTAAAAAGTAAGTTACAAATCAAAATTCATAAAAAAAAGTTTAAAACAATTTACAAACTTAGATTCTTAAGGAGAATGTAATTGCTTTCTGAAGTGCGTTTACAAATGTCAATAAGTCATTGCACAATCCAACTTTTCAAATTTTTTAGAAGTTGGTGCTCAAAGTTTTAGAAAGCTTATCTTCTAAACTACCTTGTTTTTGAAAAAGGAAAACGACAAACAAGCCTTGTGTGTTTGATTTTATAGATATTTCTATATTTAAAAATATTTCTAAAGTAACTAAACTAAAGTTCATGTAATTAATTGTATGAATAAGAATTGAGAGGCTGCTCTTTGCTTAAAAATGTAAATGACTCAAATGACATTAATTTAGAATCAAAGAATAGACTACAATAGGTTCATTGCTAAAAGATCCAAATTGGTCGCTAATATTTATTGACGATGATTTATAATCATCATTAAATCCCCGAAATAACAAATACGCAACGTTTCTACCAAATCTTCACTAATTATATTTTGCTACGAGTTTTATACGTAGTGAAAAGAGATAGGTGATGATATTTTCTACCAAATTATCGCCAATAACATTTTGTTAAGCTTAATTTTTGTGGCTAAATCTTATTAGCTATGTTTCCTAAAAAATTTTAGCAACGTTTTTTGTAGTGTAGCTAGTAATTTTTAGCAACGAAAGTGAAGCATAGCAAAATGTTATTGGCGACGATTTGGTAAATGTAGGCAAATTTTTTGACTACTTTTTTAAAGGTAGGAAAAATTATTTGCGACAATTTGAAAAATATAGTCAAAGGTTTTTAGCTACTTTTTTTGCTACATTTTGAATTTTCTCGTCATATACATTTTTTCGCAAATATTTTATCATGTTAATTATAATTATTGGTGACATTTTTATCCATCTTATTATATGTAATATTTAGATTTTTTGTTATATAAAATAAAAAATAATTAGAAATTAGAAGCATTGTATATAAACAATTAAATATAATTAAATGTTAATTACAAACGTTAACAAAAATCCTTATGTACAAAATAAAAAATACAAATATTAGTTTAACGATTAAGACTCGTTTTCATCGTTACTACTACTTACATAATTCAAGTCAAGTAGTTGTTTGACCATCTTTTCAAACTTGGTCAACTTTTTCATTATGTTGTAAGTTTTGTTCATTACGTTGAAATTTTTTTCAGTACGTTCTAATTTAGCCTTAAGCAACTGGTTCTTCTCTTGAAAACAGTCAATATATGTTGGTCTTGATGAGGATGAAGCAATTGGCTTAGACCCAAACTCAAGACCTTTGATGTAGTCGAATCTTGTACCAAGCACCTTATTACAAATGTCATCTACATTGAGCTTATTTCTCTCAGACATTGATGTTTGCACTACATCTTATTATAAAATTTAAACAACGAAATCAAAATGAAATTCAAATATTATTAGTTAGTACTACATAAATAAATAAGCTTAAAATTTTAACAAATTTATATACTTACATAATTATTGTGTGCTTCTTCATACATCCAGCCTTTAACTTTCTTATAGTGTGTAAATTTGTAGAGTGTGATCTTATTACACTCTTCTCTATGTAGTTTCTTTTGACTCTGTTTTATGAAAAAAATTTCAAAATACAATAAATAGTATTGTATGTATTGATATAATTATAACTTGTAAACAAAGAACTTACATATTCATTTCGAACGACAATAAATGATTTGGAGCCTTGGTTGTGAGGAGTTTTTATTTTTCCTCTATTAACCTTGGCCTTCTCACACTTTTCCTAAATAAAGAAAAGAAATAGTCATTAAATTGTGTAGTAAGATTAATGAAAGCAAATGTAAAGAGAAAGAAAACAAATCTTAACGTTGGTAAAGGCCCAATAATCACACATACTGCTCCAATTTTCTTCAAGCATCTGTTTAGGAACATGTCTTAGGGCCTCCTCATCCTAAGGAAAAGATTTATAATATTTTTGTAGTCGATAACAACGATCCTTAACTCTTTGTTTCAAAAGTAAACTAATATAGTTTGAGACATCAAGATTGTTGATATCAATGATATTTAGCTTCATCTGTGAACAACAATTAGCATTGTAATTAATCTTTAAATAAGTCAAACAATAATGCATATAATTAAATAAATTGAAATTTTACTGAAACTTTGTTCAAAGCATTATGTAGCAAGTTGTCTTCCTTTAATTGCTTACCATGCATAAGGCAAGACAATTCAATTCTGGTAATTACGCCCAAGTCACTGGATAATTTTGCTAATTGAATCTTATCTACAGAACGTCCTTACAAGGTATTAATATGAATAAACAACTCGCTATTCATTGCAACATGCATTTGTTGCAACTAACAATCTTTAGTTATACCTTTACCTCTTTTTCTGGTGGTGGTATTAGAACTTGACAACAATTGGATATTGATAAGAAAATGCGCATTAAGCATGTAAATATATATTTAAGAATAGATCCAATTATAAGTGTTAAAGATTAACACACCTGCAGATCCTTCAGTACTAGTTGAGATAGATGGAGGTTGTTGTTGAATTGGTTCATTAATGGATGAGGTCGATTGTTATTGTTGGCTAGAATCTGATTGATGTGGTTGTTATGGGGGAGGATTGGATTGATATGATTGTTGTTGACTAGGGACAAATTCGATAGTTGCCACCTTCTTTCATTAGTTTCTACCAGGTGTCATTATATTGGATATATATAACTCAAATATCAGCATTAAGCATAAACATAAGTTAAACATCAATATTTTGCATAAACATAAGTCAAACATCAATATTCTGCATAAACGTAACTCAAACAACAACAATCTGCATAAACATAAGTCATACATCAACATTTCTCATAAACATAACTCAAACATTAATATTCCACATAAACATAACTCAAACAACAACATTCCTCATTAACATAACTTAAACATCAACTTGTTGCATTAACATAACTCAAACATCAACAATACACATAACCATAATTCAAACATCAATTATCCGCATAAACTCAACTCAACTAGCAACATTCCGCATTAACATTATTTAAACATAAACAATACACATAACCATAACTCAAATATCAACATTCCGCATAAACATAACTCAAACATCAACAATCCACATTAACATAACTCAAATACTAACAATACGCATAACCATAACTCAAACATTGATATTCCACGATAATATAACTCAAACATCAACAATCTGCATTAACATAACTCAAATACTAACAATACATATAACCATAACTCAAACATTAACACTCCTCATTATCATAACTCAAACATCAACAATCCACATTAACACAATTCAAATACTAACAATACTCATAACCATAACTCAAACATCAACATTCTGCATCAATATAACTCAAACATCAACAATCTGCATTAACATAATTCAAATATCAACATTTCGCATTAACGTAACTTAGATGTCAATAAAGCACATAAACATAAGTCAAACATCAATAATACGCATTAACATAAGTGAAATATCAACAATACCCATAGCTTAGCTCAAAACTAACTAGCTAATTATTATGATAAATTAAAGCTAAATCTCAATTACACAACTATTTACATTAGAGGATTCTATAAAGGATGTTTATATACATAGAAGCAATATCAACAATACCTATGGATTAACTCAAAACTAAATGGCTAATTATTAAGATAAATTAAAGCTAAATCACAATTACACAACTATTTACATTAGAGGATTCTACAAAGGATGTTTATGTACATAAAAGCAATCATATTTTAGAGTTGCAAGGGATGTTTATGCATCCCTTAAACATAGTACATACACACTTAACATTCTCAACCTTATCATATGAAGTAATCTCACTTGATAAATCACAAAATCAATATCGCTATAATGTTGGAACATTCAAATAAGAATTTTTCTATTGACTTTTCATAATAAAACTAGTCACATAAATTCATCGCGAAATTTCGACATGGAGACTAGTTTCTAATGGTGGAAATGAGCTCTACTGTGAGGAATATGGCAAAATTCTCCCTAATCAAAAACAAATCAATGCAGAACAAATCTCCTCATCAAATGCTAATCACCCTTTGCCTTTCATGACCGATTTTCTTCTTCTTCAAGGTTTTTAGTATCATCTGAATTACTTCTCTTTCTTAATTATTTGTACCTCATGTTTTGTTAGGAAACTATCACATGAACATTTGATTGCAAATACTATGTGTTGTGTAAAGCTTCCTCAAATCTTTAAGAGAACATAGATGAAAATGGAGGCGGTGGCGATGTTCCAATGGTTCGTACAGGATTAAAGAAATCTGTTGTTTTGAAACTGTGGCCAATTGCAAAAACTATATATGTTCATTGTGATGATGATGGAGTTTATCAGTCGGTATGCATGTGATCGAATTTGGGTTCCTATTACCATTTCGTTTAGTTTTGATTGTTCTATACTATTTGCTCATTAGGTGAAATATATAGTACGTGTCTAATACCGTCATCTATATTGCATCTAGGAAATCCTTCACTGTATCTTCTACAAATTTAGTAAAAGCAAAAAAGTTGTTCGAAGAGGGTATCAATAAAATAGACCCTGAGGGAAGATCTTTAAACATTTCAATTGATGGCTTGGAACCTACAAGGAGACGTCTTGACAGGGAATCCCTTTATCGAATTTCTCGAGTCTAAACTCACTTGAATCCAAAAAAAATATTTATTTATTTTCCTTTTCAATAAAATATTAGGCGTGAAACTTTATTTATTACTTTGTTTGTAAGAATTGTTAAACTTCTAATTAACATCTTCTAGTACTTACCATATATCATTATATTATATTGCTTACCATATTTCAATATTTATATGTATTATTATTTTATTGTTAATAAATATGAATAATTAAGAATAGTAGTTAACTTAAATTTATAATATTTTGATCTTATTAACATTAAAATTTTGGGTATAATTATCTTTTTATGTCTAAAAAATATTTACTTTTCAAATTTTAAATTACTACCATGTGTTTTTCTACAATATATTCAAAACTTTGAAACTATTTTACATTTTTTTAGATGATTCATTCTATTTTCAGGAAATTTTTGTATGAATGCATGTCTAGCACTATTTATAATAGGCATCATTAAAGAATCACTCTCTTGTGTATAAGTCCATAGATTTAAACAAATTTATAAAGTTTGAATGCATTAGCTATTTAAACAAATTTATAAACAACGTAAATGAAAAAATATGAAAAATCATATAAATGTCGATTATAATTAACAATCATTAGGATTATTAAGTACACGTACCATTAAAAACTTCTAAGAATACCATTACATACAAAAATTCATCAAATTTTTTTTAAGAAATTATCATGTAACATAAATTATTTAACATCAACTTCTGGTGACGATCCCACGATTCGCGGCCAAAAGCATACTTTTTGCGGCGATTTACCAATTTGCCACGAAATTCCTAAGTTGTTGCAAAAAGTGGTTCCTTTTGCAACGATTCCTTATAATCGTCGCATTTTTCTTTTAGCAATGATTTGGAAAAGCATTGCAAAATGTTAGACCTATAGCAATGAATTCGTAAATCGTTGCAAATAGCTTACTATTAGCGACGATTTATAATTTATTGCAAAAAAAGTTCGTAGCCAACAGTCCCTTCTGTTGTAGTGAATATAGGACTGAAACATTCCGTTTAAACAAACGGGGAAAAAAGGTGGTGGCAATCATCAATCAACAACTTCGTAGAGCAACTACATGGTTTTCTTCTTTACCAAACCAATTAAAAGTAAGGATTGATCTAAGCATCTAGCTTTCATGCAACGACCAAAAGAATTGGCAGGCATGAAGCAGCAGTCGCTTGCAGGCATGGCAGTCAGCACACTTCACACCAAGTGATAAGAGATAAAGAGCTAAAATAAATGCGATTATACCTACTGAGTCACATGAGGTCCGTTCCATCCCCTCATCTGTAGAAAAGAACACATATATCTAGCAATATCATTCCTGCCTGTCACATCTCAAGTCTCTCGTCTTGTAGAAAGTTATATATGGATATAAAGCATTCAACACTTTCCTCACTGCTTCAAGTTTTTTCGCTTCTTCCTGGACTTCAGATCAACCACAATGATAGAAATGTTATCAGAACTGTTTCTGCCGTATGCTATTTCAGTAAGGTAATCAGCTACAGCTTGCGCTGGCAATTTATCATCGGTTGTTGATGATCTCCGCCACCGTCTCAATATGCGGCAAGCCAACTCCCCAACTTCTTCCTTTGACATAACATCCCAAAGGCCATCACTTGCTAAAATTAAGCATTCATCTTCCTCCGTCCTCGCCATAAAGGTCACTTCTGGCACTGGAATTATCCATGGTCTCAGGTAACGATCCCCTAAACCAGAAAAACAAGGAAAATATTAATTCGGCAATGGTTAATAGTTGCGATCAAAAGTACAGGACTGCAAACGTGCATAGGATGTCCAATGACCGGAATCATAGATCAAATGCAAGCTTCTGAAATTAATTACACATCATCCAAATGATTTCTATACTACTTGGCTTTTAGAATCCCTTTCGAATCATGATAAATGATATATACTTCTTTACATATATTATTAAAATCACTAAATAAGAAAGAAACATTCAAATTTAACATTTTAATAATTTTCTCGAACTAAATTTTTTAAAAAAATTATTTACTAAATAATTTTAAAAAAATTTCTTCTCAGTACATGGATAAAAAATTATTTACTAAATAATTTTAAAAAAATTTCTTCTCAGTACATGGATTGTAACTTGAACAATGTGATAAATTAAACCAGTCAAAGGTTCCGAAAAAAGGAATTTAAGACTAAGCCACATATTCTTAAAAAATTAAACATTTTGGAAATTCAAGACACCGTACCGTACTCGAAGGAAATTAAGATATGAAATACGCAGCTAACAAGATACGCAGATCGGTCCAAACACATTAAACTAATGTTTTAAAAAACAGGTTTAAAATTTAAAGAATTGGATTAATTCGATACAAAACTAGTTTAAAATTAAACCAAAAATAAAGATTTAGAACATAATTATAAAAGATTATACTTACTCATCATAACTATTCAAATTTAATTAACAAAGATAATTAAATGAAAATTAATCAATTTATTTTAGTTTATAAGAATTTATTAGTTTACAAAAACTGAAAATTAATTAATTACTAATTATTTTTTAACAACAAAAATTATTAA
>JAOQMR010000212.1:9164898-9177824 GCA_027563865.1 Erythroxylum pelleterianum | reverse complement strand
TTCAAACCCACGGGATTTAGGAAGACCAGAAATAAAATCCATAGAAATCTCTTCCCAAATAAGTTGAGGAATAGGCAAAGGTTGTAATAAACCAGCAGGAGACATGGCCAAATACTTACTCTTTTGGCAAATAATGCATTCCCTAACATACTTCTGAATAGTAGATTTCATGCCCAACCAAAATAATCCGGAAGCTAACCTTTTATAAGTCTTGAGGAAGCCGGAATGCCCTCCCAAAGGAGAAGCATGGTACTCATGCAAGAACCGAGAAATGAGCACAGAATTTGCTGATAAGACTAGTCGGTTCTTGTAGAATAATAATCCAGCATTAACGTATTAAATGTTACTAATGTCATTTACTAGTTACTACAACAAGAGGGGAACAGCTGGTGTTCTCATTAATCTGTGCTTACTCAAAAATTAAATGAATGGATGCTTATAAAACAGGAGACAGAATAAGAATAACAGATACAGATGATCTGAATCTCAACAAGAGAGTTGTTACCTCTCACTCTCAATCGCAGCCTCTGATTTGTTACAGTATTTGCATTCGTAATTTGTAAGTGAAATTGGATGGTTTGTTTTGTCGCAACGTTGGGGCAGTGAATCGCTGCATATTGCACGCTTACATGATTTATTAATGACAAGGTGACGAGAGGAGACTATCTTACAAGCGCAATGATACGTATTTTTATTTGTAGTAAAAACAAAGGGCAACAGAGTATAAGAAAAACTCCCACAACATTTGATATAAAAGCATATGTGGTAAATAAGAAAACATTCAGCGATACATCCTGTAGACAGGACTGTACATGCAGCTTTCTGCATACTTGACAAGGTTCTCTGGACGAGGAAGGCGTGTGGCCAAGCCTACAAAATCATGGTCAACAGATTAGCAGCACATATAATTTGTTCCCCAACTTTCAGAAGTACCTAGCTATATATACACATACCTAATTCGTACACCTTAGCAGCTACATTAGCAGCAATTTCAGCTGAAATTTTTCTGATGTTGGAGAAAGGTGGGTAAATCAACCCCTTGTCATAGTTCTCCTGCGTAACTTGTCTGGCCAGAGCTTCCGCTATTGAATATTATTACATGAGAACATACAATTCATAGTTAGTGCTCTTCCTCTTCCACTTCCAGAAAACCCCAAGTATTAAATCTATTCAATAGACTAACGATTAAGCTAAGTTTTCTGTAGGAACCTAACTTAAAGAAAATCTTATCGAATGGTATAACTAATCCATCACGTAGAAATGGTTATAACTTGTGACCTAGTCTTTTAAGCTCCATCATATTGACATGGAGTAACCAATTTAACAGGTAGCTACGGAAACTAGTATCCTGCTGAGTCAAATCCTTTACAGTGATATGTGAACTTACAAGCTGCCAGAAGCATGTTATCATGGACACGGATTGCTCCAGAGATGACCAATCCCAAGCCAAATCCAGGGAAAATGTATGCATTGTTGGCCTAAATTTAAGAGAGAGAGAGCAAAGATCAGTCTATGATTGTTAAGTCAAATACAAACTGGAAAAGAAACACTTTATTCGTTATTACCTGGCCAGGAACAAAAATTTTGTCCTCATACTCAAAAGGATCAAAGGGACTTCCACTGGCGAAAATTGCTTTGCCCTTCAATTGAAAAGAAAGAAAGTACACAAGTTAACAACTAACCCAATTGTCCAACAGACAAAACAAATCTCAGAGAGGGCATCCTTTGAATAGAATTGCTTCATCAAGAAAAATAATTAGTTATGGCTAAAAGAAGTATCTCACTTTACCTTAGTCCAAGTGTAAGCTTCTTCAGCTGTACATTCAGATTGTGAGGTTGGGTTGGAGAGAGCCATGATTAAAGGTTTCTGCATAACATTAATGCAAAAACAGTTAGCTAAATGCTAGATGCTGTGAATGCGAAAACATGTATCAGAAAGTGATAGAGAAAAAGGGAAGACCTCATTGAATGATGCCATAGTCTCAATTACTTCCTTTGTAAATGTCCTTCCCACTCCAGACGATCCAATCAAGACGGTTGGTTTAATTGCCTGAGCAGGTGAATAAATGCTATGAGGAACAAAAGAAACTTGAACAAGCAATTGAAAGTTAGGCATACGTAATACGTTCTTCCCACCTTGACAGCACTTAAGAGATCACCGACAGGTTCGTGTTCATGAGCCCAGGGCTTCTTGAAGTGTTGAAGTGATTCCTTTCGAGAGCTTACAATCAAGCCCTACCAAAAAGATCATGAGTCATTTGCAAATGAAGAAAGAACTGCTGAGTAAGTTTTAAATTCAAATATTACCTTTGAATCCACTAACCAGATCTTCTTGCGGGTCTCCTCCAAAGGAGCTTTTACCTAAAATGGATCATCGGCTTAAAACAGTTCGGTAAACCCATTGACGGGAAATCCATGGAATTTAGTCTAGAAGTTAAGATCTATCATACATGAACAATTTGATATACCTGTTTTGACATTTCAAGAGCTATAAGCTCTGCTATGCCAGTTCCAGCCTGCAAAATGAAGTATAATCAATGAGTGCTAGAAGCAACAGGATACACATTCCAATGGTAAAAGAAGCTTTAAAAAATTATTATTAAGCTAAAGGCAAAATCGTTGAAGAATATTTTCGGTGAAAATGAAATGCTTCATTACACGTGGTCTCTTCAAAATGAATTCCTTATCAGGTGGGAAATGGACAACTATGAGATGGAAATGAATGAAATCTTACTTCCCCTGCACCAAGGAACAAGAAAGTATGATCAGCCAGCGAACCTCCAAGCAACTTCAGTGCTGCAACAACACCTGCAAGAACGACAGATGCTGTTCCCTGGAACAAGCGATATACAGTATTGTCAAAAAAATACTGTCCAAAAAAAAAAAGACTTTAAAGTTACGTAACATGGGCTTGGCTATTCCATACCTGTATATCGTCATTAAAGACAAGATGCGTAGTTCTGTACTTTGAAAGAAGCTCAAAAGCATTGTGGTTAGCAAAATCTTCAAACTGCAGAACTCAGTAAGAAAGAAGAAGGCAACATCATATGAACTTCAGTTCCAAAAATCTTATAAAGTTGACAGCATAACTTTAACTCGTGTCAATGTACCTGTACAAGAACTTTTTCCCCATAATTCTGTTTCACAGCTGTCATGAACTCGTGTAAAAGTTCAGAGTACTCCTGCAGATTGTATTAAAAATCATGTAAATCTGAAGTAAAACACACCTTCTTAGTCAAGGTAAACGTTAAGATTATTAAACCTGGCCAGTTGCCCTCCTTTGCTTGAGTCCAATATAAAATTCGTCCTTCAGCAATTGCTCATTGTTTGTACCCACATCAATGGTGATTGGCAAACACTAGAATAGCCAGTGAGAAAAACTTTAGCTAGTGGATAAGGATAGCAAAGCATCACAATGCGGGACTTCAAAGTTATAAATATAGACGGAGCATGCAATTGAACACTTCAAGAAAATTAAAGTGAAAAAGAAAAGAATCTTTAATGTTTTGAAAATGCTTACTGCTGAAGGACGAACTCCTCCAAGTGCTGTGTAAAGGGACAATTTCCCAACAGGTATTCCCATCCCCTGTAACATTTAGAACGTCATCATGTATAAGCTGGCATATGCATATTAATTATATTTCATTGCCGAAATTGTACAATACATTTTACCTATAAGGGAAGGTTTCTATTTTGCACACAGTGCATTTCAATGCAATATGCTCATATCCTCCAATTATCTACAATTCACATTCACATTTACCTGACATCCGAGATCTCCTAGTCCCAAGATTCGCTCACCATCAGTGACAACGATAACCTGGATATTTCTTTCTGGCCAGTTTCTCAACACATCGAGTATTTTCCCCCTATGCAACAAATCATTTCCAGAGGCAATACATCAATACAACTAACTGATAAATATACTATACACATATTCCAAATAAACAATCACATCCGTACTTTTCCTTTAGGCTAATGTATAGACCTTGGGGACGCCTAAAGATGCTACCATATTTCTGGCAAGCTTCACCAACTGTTGGGGTGTAAACAACTGGAAGCAATTCCTCAACATTGTCTATAAGAAGTTTGTAGAAGAGCCTCTCATTCCTCTCCTGTTAAACCAAAATTACAAAAAGGAGAAAAATCAGCACATAAGGGCAATAATAATCAACCACTTTTAATGGACTCCAAGTTTCAAGAGTTTTAAGTGAGTTTAAAGGCGTCGTGCATCCTTGACGAGCGCTAAACAAACAAGCCAACCACATACAAAAAAGACTCAAGTGTAAAAGAAAGCTTGAAACCATGTTGTAAACAACGTACCTGAAGTTCCATCATGGCCATATACTTTTGAAGGGGAACTTGATATTGTCGGATACTGTTCATCAACTTCTTTTCCTGGAGCTGTTGAGTAATGCATGCTGGAGGCAGAAGACCACGTAGGTAGTGGGCATCCCTCTCTTTTTCGGTGAAAGCAAGCCCTTTGTTGTGGTGTGGATCCCTCAACATAGAGTATCCGCTGCAATCCCATGAAAACGCAAATAAATCAGTGATTCTCTTTTATATCAAGATCATTTTACTCGAGTAGTGTAGTAGCGTGCTAGCGAGGATAAGGTAGAATCCGAATATTTAAGATGAAACAAGGCTAAAAATAGACATTTTATTCACTCATTTGCACTTTAGCTTTAACCAATCTGACGCACTTTTTTTACTAAATCAAACGTGATAACCACATCACTTTGTCAGAGTCCTTGATAGTTTACTCTCTCAAGTCTCAATATAACTTGCTAACAAAAACGAAATGTCAACTGATACCCGCCAAGAACCCAAGCAATCAAGAATAGTAACAAAACGACTTGGCGGAAGCGAAAAATGGTATCATAAGAATTAATTAAGAAAAATAACTAGATTATTGGGAACAGTTCTTGAGAATCGAACAGCAAGCACTCAGTGAAGCTACTGAGTTGTATCAAAATTCTTGGAGCAAAAAGAAGAAAACCAAAAGGATCGGTGACAAGACCAAGAGATCATGGATCAGTAACTATACAACTCAAGAAACAAAACTCCGATGGAGCAGAAAACACACTGTCATAAATAATTAGAGCCAAACAATAAATGGTTTGACCAACAACGAGAGCGTGAAAATGAGTAAAGAAGTATTGGATCAGTAAAAAGAAAAAGAAAGAGCAACCTCGCGACGGAGATCGTCCAGGGAGTGACAAGCTGGTCTACGGTGGCGCTATCCTCGCCGTAAACGTCCTCAACGCCACCGCCTACAGTGCATTTTGGGTCCATGTCCAGCACCGACGCCCCATCTCTCATGTCCTTCATCGTGCTCTCCATCTTCTCTAATTTCACTCACTTTGTTATCTTAAACAGCTTAATGTTGGAGGTAAATAGCGAAGTCTCCAATGGAAGGAAGCGGAGACTACTAAACATGTACATATAACTGTGTGAAATGGTAGCAGTAGCAGTTGCGTAATTTCTTGCAACTGAGGGGGTTCTTAGTTTGATCTACTTTATTGGTATAATTATTAGGACTTTTAAAAGGGACTAAGATAAATATCCGATTGTCTTTTACATGATTAAACATTTGATTCATTACAAGACAGAGAAAAAGAAATGAGATAAGATGGGAGTCACGCTCATGCCAGAGAAGGCAGGGACAGGTTTTTTAAGTGGTGGATAAAGTCGTCGCCATTTATCAAAATACCACATCGCCCCCGCCACCTCTTGCCTTGAGACCTCAGCCAAAATTGATCTCGTAAAAGCTAATAGGAATATCTTCTGCCAAAGATGTATCAAGTATATGCTTACTCACTTCTATTAGCAAAAAGAACGGCATTTACTGCCATTAGTCGATGTAGAATATTCTCACTCAATCATGCACTTCCCTTCTCTTTTCTTTACATTGAATTGAATACAATTCCGACAATTATATACAGGGATCAGCAGCCCTGCGAATATTTGCATTATTTTACGTAACCAAAGGCTAATTTGTGTTATTATCACGATCCGGATGGGTTTAAAGAAAGACTTACGACATCTGTAAAGATTCCACAAAGCACTTGCCAGACGGACTACATGAGTACCACGACGAGCCCCAATGAGTGTCATATATAACATGTGCTACACTTAAAAAGATTCCCATGTTTCTATTTTCTATAGAATATATCACATTTCAAAAAAAGTATATTAAATAGCTACATTGGCTTCAACTTGTCACTCAATTCATCTAGTTTTTCAACATCTTCAAATAAACTACGTACATTTTTAAACAAACTAAATGTGCACCAACAGTCATGTTTCAACATCTCATCCCATTCTTTTTGGGATAGTATATGACGTTGTAATAGGAAGAATATGGCAAATAACCAAAAGACTTACTTGCACATGTTTGTTTGTGAAAGCTGTCAATGCACTTTCATTTCCATTTCCTTTTATAAAAAATAAAATATTTCTCCTGAAAGGTCGGTGAGGTTTGTTATTGCCTTTGCCAAAAGTGTTGCTTATAGTTTGGGTTTATTCAGGGAAGATATCACTTTCCCGCGCTTTTACGTGACAAACAGGATTTATGTACTCAGGCTCATTAGATTGTACAAGGCCGCTAGTAGAATGAATCTAAAAGGAGAGTCGCAAGCAACAGCAGTCCTCATTCTGTGACTGCAAACAATAAACAAACCTTGTAAGTTGTAACCAAGTTACTGCTCAAAATATGTCGCAACTCATATATTCTATATTGCAAATACAGAAGCATTCAAATTTGGTAAATAAAAATTTGAATTTGTAATAAACTCTCCAGTCAATCAGTTCAAATGATGTAACATGTAACACCTGTGTATTGGATTAGAACGAAAATTGTTCACATATTTACAAAGACCAAGCCAGGGCAAACCAAGGGGAGACTAAGGAGCTCTTCCAGAATCAAATCCGTGCAGGCTCACAAATTAAAGAATAGTTATCATTTCCGGTGCAGTTAATCTGAACAACAATATGGCAGCTCAGCTCGACCATTTCAATGTCTAGAAGTTTTATAATTATACGCAACCAATAGAGAGATAAAGGTGATGCTTGCCCTCGTATTTTGGAGTTTGCTGCTTCATCTTAAGTGATTCGCCAGACTTGCAGCCCCTTAAGCACATGTTGTAATTACATAGAGAGACGATATATGGAAGAAGACGTGTTTCATCCATTAGCTTCACATCATTTTGACAGATTAAAAAGCCATTTCTCCCGTAGAATATTAAGAAGACTTGACGTCGCATCTTAGCATAGATGAAAACAACTAAATGGTAACAAGTCATGGTAATGTAGATGTAGCAAGGCCCATAGATTCTGCAACTTCTCTGGCAGCAAAATTGTCTGCTTGTTCCTACACATAGCAAAGACAAGGTTTCAATAAAAGAATGACTATCATAGACCAAGATCCAAAATCACCAAGATCCAAAATCATTCTTTGTACTAGCATTCTTGTGGCAGACTATTACAGTAGTAATGCGGAAAATTTGTATCTGAACACACTCAAACAGACAAAGTCACACGTAAGTAAATGTGGAAGCATGCATTCACGCACCTGAAGGCGATGCAACAAATACATCAAGAAAAGATGTACAAAAACCTGCAAATGATTTCTCATAATCAATATATCGTAAAAATGCATTTTCAATTCTTATACAAGACAATTCATTTTTTGAAACAAGAATTCTGTTTACCAGATAGAAAAGCAGGATAAGTCGAGCTGTTGGGTAACGCCACAAAAATCTTGTGGCTCTGGCAGCCCCTGAATCCAATATTTTTGCTGCCTTTTGAAACTGCAAATCAGTGAGAGAAAGAATGTCAAAATTGATAAGATATCAAGTAGTGTTTAATGTACAGAGGATTACCTGTATGCTTGCTGCTTCCATATGACGATGGTACAAGGGGAGAGGCCTGAAATTATTAGTTCATAAGAAAAGATAATGGACACCAAACTAGGTATAGGTAATGCAAAATATAAATACATTGAAAGGAGCTCATACATTGAAGTCTATATTAATTGAAGGGTGGGAGTTCCAAATTTTGATTATGATGCTCATTCAGTTGATCAGATGAAGACTATAATAGAAGAAACAGCATAATCTTCAGATGGATCAGTAATTGAGGAGGACCGAAAGTGTGGAATAAGGCTGGACTAGAGATGGTGAAAACATCTGCCAATACTACAACTGCAAATCACTTAACAAAACTACTAGGTCCTCCAACTGTTTTGTTGTCATCACATTAATTTCTTCATTTAATTCATTCACTTGCTTTTTACAGTTTCTGAAAATCACACCTACTGTGTAAACTCCCAAGAATATTCATCTCAGTTTATCTTTTAGCATATCCACAAACTCACACCACTAAATTGGTTTGGAAGTTTTCATCCTACATAAAATTGATATATAATACCTGGTGTTGCAGCAACATTGTAATGCGACTCACAAGGCCGTGGCACCTTGGGTCCACTCTGTATTTAGTATAAAAGCCTGAAGTAAATAAAGTCTTGTCCCCAAGAGCCCCAGATTTAACGTCTAGCCCCACTGTTATACATATCATTCTCTTTCATACCCAAAAGCATTTGGAACAAGGTGAAAAAGCCGAGGTCCAGTGGGAAAAAATCTGATACTGCATCTTTGGATGGGTTTAACATAAATAAAATATTTAACTTAAGACGTGCTCTGCAATCATATGGCATCATGAAGAACCAAGCTATATGTATAAACAATGAATCACACCTAAAAGCTGCATTATCCGGTAAAGAAATATTTTGTTTTTTATCCAATAAAGAAATATTTGAAGTAAAAGCTCCTTCGCTCAACATCTATTATCCAATAAAGAAATCACGACTCTGTAAGTATGAAATCTAGTTATATCAATACAACAACCAGGTGGCATCTTATTTCCAGTTAATTCAATTCCTTGCCCCTCAGTTCACAAAATGATGATTGGTCGACCAGGACAAGTTAAATTAATATTTCAAATTTCAACACCCAAACTAAAGTATGAATGTGCTCAATGAAACACAAAATGAGAGGAACCAAAAGGAGTGTCTGTTATATTATAAACAAAGGACTTACTCCAGCGCTTTCATTTCAGTATCTTCTTCCCAAGTTGAGGATGGACGACGCAAAACTCTACTCCTTTCTGCTTCAACCTATTTCATAGAAATAACATATTGACCAAGGTAGAGTATCTGAATCTGAATATATGACAGAATGAGATCAACATAGATTGGTTATACTATTAAATAGCACCATAAGCTCTAATTGTAGACCTGTGTTTCTTGAATACGCTTTAGTTCTTTTTCCAACTGGAACTCTGCTGCAGCTTTTTCACTAGCCATGGTTTCTAACTGAGTTTGTTTGTAGTACTGCACCATTAGGTAATATTCAGACACAGGAACCACCAAGAATCATGTTTCCAAAACTGCAAGAGAACTTTATTTAGATTACCAATAGATCAGTTAGCTCTCGGTAGCGTTTTTCTAGTTCCATGTGTTCCTGTGAGAGGTCCATGGTAAAATTCCAACATCAGGAGCTTTCAAAAAATATAATTAAAAAGGATAACACGATTGAGAGAAAAGATGAGCTCAAGTAGCAGTTACATCAGAGATATTCTATACTGCCCACAAGAGAATATAATGTTACACAAATTAGCAATTAGTGCAAGCAAAGAAAGGTGACGATGAACTTATGACTGATAGTTGATACAATAGATAAAGCATCGGAATGTATCTGTAACTAACTAATAATTTTCGTCTTGATGTCAAATATAAATAATGAATACTAGTTAACATGTTAAATAATCGACATCTTTAAGATTGGTTAATTTATAATCATATTACCTGCCGTGAATAGTGCTCAGCATCCCTCTTCATAGCAGCCATTTCAACTCTCATCTTTTGTAATTCAGCCTGCATCAGACAAAGAGAGAACTCAATATAAAAAAGACAAAACTAGCCACCCATTCTCAATGCTAAATCTTGTGAGCATTATTAGAGAGGCTCCTCATCAGCACCTCCAAACATCGGTATACAATAATTACAGAATTTGGAAGTGAAAATAAGAATTCAAAAAATAAAAAAAAATAAAAGCAAGAGAATCTTGCCTCCACAGTAGAAAGCTTGTTTTCAACATCTCTCTGACCTTGGCGGGCACGTTCCACTTCTTCCTGCCATGCCTGTACCTGAAGAACTAAGAAGTCATAACTATGGTAAAAATGCAGTAGATAATGCTGCAGTAGGACCATTATCACTGTTTCAATCTTAAGAGGACAGAAGCACAATTGTCACTTGAAGTATAAGAAAATAACTGACATGGATGATTGTAGCCCAACCCTTCTATGGATTTTTTATTTTTAATTTCCTAATTCTTATTTTAATCTATAACTATTTTTTAATATAATTATTAGTTTATGTTTTTTGGTTTTTATTTCCTTTAAAGAGTTCTCAAAACCCTTTTTTTCTATAAGTCTATCAAAAACAGCCTCACTACTAGTTACGGGTAAGGCTGCATAGTACTGGACTTCCTCAAACCCCACGTCTCAGCGGGATTTCTACTGAGATGTTGTCGTTGATTGTAGCCCAACCCTTAATAATAGTGGGAGTTACAAAGCCAATGATCAGCTGCTATTTCTAAAAATGGCTATACTGTTTCCAAGTCCCAATTAGAGTAAAACTAAAAATAAAATAAAAATTCTATTTTGACCCAAAAAAAGGAACAACTAAAAGTGGCACATATAATATAACTGGAAAAAATTGTCATCTGCATGATATACAGTTCTCTGAGGCAACAAGACAAGCACATGAATTTGCAATGAAATTCTGGCCTAACACTATTTTATTCATAGTAACGAGAACATAATGCAATCGCTATCACAGCAAACCCTCTGTAGAAGTATTCAGAAAAGTTTTAACCATCATTATTGAGTAGATGTGAATCCACATTCTATCCATCCCAAAACATGGAAAATTAACTAACAATGAAGGGCCGGAAATCATGATGCCTTATTCAAGACCTTACAGGAAAGTTCAAACGTATTAAATGGGTAGAAAACTTATTAAAATTGTATGTTGAAGTCAATATTATAAATCCTGTCCATGAAAAGATATTACGAATAATGAGAATAAATTAGTATTAAATTCTTACGAAATTATAAACATCCCTCAAACTGTTGTTCAATTTCAAGCAGACCCTAATCTTTAAATTTCAACATTAGATGTATGATCTTTAATGTAATTGCAGTATTACCTTTTTGTCTGATAGATAAAGACAATAGCACAACATTCTGATGCATCTACAAACAATTTAATACATTTACAACCTAAACTAGTATTGGGTTCTAGATCCACCTGTAGATCTATCAGAAGATAATATCTGACCTCTTCAATTAAGCAGCGATAAATTGAGAAAGTACAATATACCTATCAACTACATCACTCTACATTCAATGGTTACATATTGTAATGCAAGTTAAAATGGAGAAAAGTTAAATAAAATTATATATGCTTATAGTGTGATAAAAAATTTGGGTAACAAAGAGCATGTGAGCTTCCTACTTTGGAGAGCACACTCATAACAATATAAAATAAGCTCATCCAATCAGATTGGTCCACTACAATACTTCTTATGTGCAAATCAGCAGCCAAATGAATGATGGAAAAAAGATTCTTCAATAACATCAAGTTGTATAATGAAGTAGTAAACTGGGAAAATTTTCAACCCATACCGTTTGTATAATATAAAAAAAGATCTTCAAAATCCTGCTAATGAATTGAACCATCTGTTTCAAAGAGTACATTCTAGACCTTCACAAAGGTACCTGAATCACTTGATTTGCCTCTTCTGTAGACTTCTTTTGTTCCCGGCGAACACGAGCTTCCATGTCTTGTAACTCCTGATTTAGTGACGCACATTCAACCTGGTGACATATGGCAATAAGTTTGGAACTTCTTAGATGGAAATCAAGATAGGGAAAACAAGGATAATTGTGCTTGTCTTCCTTTTTTTTTTTTGGGTACCTCAAGAAGTGCAACCTTCTGCTCAAGCTCTGCTGCCTTAAGCGTCCTCTCATCTGCAATTCTCTGATAAGATAGTAAAATAGAAGCATTCAATGTAAAGGAAACATGGAGTTGGCAAGCACTAGGCTAGTCAACATAACATTAATATCTTGGACTCAAGCAGGCACATTATTTTCTGCTAAAACATGCAACTACAATTATGTTATTACATACAATTCCAATGCTCTGGGAGTTGGATAAGCTTGAATAATTTGACTATTCTAGTATCTTAAAGGTGAAAAGCAGTTAGCAAAGTCGTGACTGGTCCCATTATCAACTACCTTGAATGGCAATATACGATTTAGTATAAAGACAAGTGGTATTTCTATAATTACCTGGGTTCTGGCAAGGGCTGTAGATGCCTCAACAGCTCTATGTTCCAGTTCCACTTCCCTTTCCATCGCTGCCTATTTCACAATTGAAGATTATAATGCAAGTTTCAACTGGATTTAAATAATTTCTCAAGCATGAATATATTATGCACAAACCATTTTGGTGGCATTATGAGCTGTACGTTCTTCTTCCGCTCTTCGTTCAGCAGAGGCTAACTCCTCTCGTACAGCCTTAAAAGTACTAAATGATATATCAGACTTCTAAGATAATGTAGTATGCAAGAATATGTCAAAACAATTGAATATAAAAGAAAAATTAGTGGTAAGGAAGATCAACTGCTGTACCTGCATCATTCTTGTCTCTGTAAGCTCCCTATTTCTCATTATGGCCTCCAAATTTGCCTGAAATTAATGAAGTGTTACTACATGGGAAGAAATTGATGCAGGAGCAATTAGTTTAGTTTTCCTAGTTAATATTGGATTTCTTATTATTTAGTATTTCTTAAGTTATATGG
>JAOQMR010000212.1:9132797-9144259 GCA_027563865.1 Erythroxylum pelleterianum | reverse complement strand
TCTTCTTCCAAATTCAAATAGTTTGTCTATTCAATTCTCTATAGTATTTTCAAACTTAAAATTAATATAAATGTTTTATTTCCCATTAATTTACATTATCTTTAAATTCTCTTGTTAATTTTTAACACATGTGGTGTGGAATCATCAACAGCTTCACGTAGGCAACATTTTCTATTCAGGTTGACATGTTAGCAGTAAACTTCAAATCTTCTTATCAAGTTTATTTTGGCATTACAAAGACATCAAGCTATACCTACCCAACTTTGTCATGCTCTTTTCTAAATGTAAATAGGGATGATCATGGGTTACCCGTGATCTATTTTTAAAAATAATTTTTTAAAAAATTAAAAATATATAATAATTTATTTTTTAATTAGATTCGAGTCTAGCTTGCTCGAGTTTAGGCTTATTCAAAAATCAACTCTTTTAAAAAATGATATTATTTTATTTAGAATAATTAGATCTCAAGTTAGTTGGAGACTGACCTATAAATCAACCCATTAAAATAAACTAAAAATTGTCATCCTTTAACGTAAGTATACCCTCTAATCAGACGACGTTAATGGCTGTAGAAGGGAATGAGCGATGATTAAATTAATACGCAACGAACTCGGTCTATCGTGTTTTTATTCACTTTTAACTTTGAAAGCTAGTTTCTCAAAAGCATATTATGTAGCCCAACGTACATCTCTTCTAGGTATTTTATTATTTTATAGTTTTTTATTTCAATAATTTTATTTTTGTTATTGATTTTATAAATTCTCTATTATGTATTCAGATCGTTTAGTAAGAAGAGAACATAAGATCCAGTTGATATTGATTGTATTGAACTTACTAATTTTTGAATTGAAGAAGAAGAGCCATCTCCTGATCTTGATTATAATGAATTTAAAAAAACAATTTATGAAGAAACTGCATTTGTTACAACAAGTGAATTAAAAGCATATACTGATGGTCAGTTCATATCTTATTTTGATCATATTTAAGTTAAAATTATACTGTAGTAGAAGTTTATAACTGAGAATAATTTCATACATTACTAATTTGTAATTTATTTTAATGCAGTAAAAGAAGTTGACACAAATATTTTAGATGAAAGGGTAGTTTACAAATCTTTATATAGTGTTGGAGAATTTGGAACTTTTGACTCATTCAGAAATACAATTTTGATTTTTATTGTTATTTTAATATTTATATTAGACTAATATTTATTTATTATTAATTCATTATATAATAATAGATATTGGTGTATTTTTATTTCAATAAAATATTTTATTTTTACTTATTCTTATAAGTTTTACTTCTTATTTATTATGTACTGGTTCTATAGCGGTTTACTATCGGTTAAACCTTTAAACTTTAAACCTTTTATTTGAACGGTTCGATATCCGATCTAGTTTTTAAAACATCGGGTGATATAGATTCTGATTCCTCCGTTTAGATAGGTGTTTTCAAGACGAAATAAACAATACCCTTTTGTGAAAAAAAAAAAGAGAATAAGCAATTGCATGGCCCAAACTTGGTGATTATCATGCCAAGTGCTGTACAGAATTGGTGAAGTGTTCTTCTACCAACGCCTTCATTTATTTAACCTCCTACTTTCAACAGGTTGACGGTGATACATTTTGGTTTTCAGCTGTCAAAATAATGACATTAATCAACTGGGACCCAAAGGGGAAATGGATGATCCATGTAGACGATGTTAAATAAACGAATCACCTTGCTTTCCCTGAGCAACGAATTGATGTTAACACCCTAAATCCAGTTTAACAATTGAGTGGCAGAAATTTCACTTGACAATCTTTTCATACTAACAATCAATTTGATGGAATTATAAGATATTTTTGCTAAATAAGATCATGCAGGAGAGCCTTTTTATTATCTCTGAATTACCATGTAAACACAAACAAATTACACGTACATATACCAGGGCTTCTATTATTATGAAGAAGTTTACTAGCACTTTCATATCAGTTATTAGTACGAGCTTTTCTATAGGGTCAATACGAGTTTAGGCCTAGCTAGGATATAGTACTTGGAACAAGCTTACTACAGGCCCAGTAATTCCAAGTGAATCGCTACCAACATTTAACACAGCTGGAACTGGAAGGTCATCTTCACTTACCGATAACACCAAAGATAAATAAGAGTAAAGTTGGTAACTGCTTCTCTGCCGCTAGTGCATGGCAAGTGACCTCTCAACTACTAGAGGAAAACAATGGCCACGAAATCCACCCCCGACACTGAAAGGAGTGTAGAGGCAAAGGCCCTAAAACTAAGAGCGCCTCTTAACTCGAAAGTCAATAATATATATGCTCGCGCTGTAAGAATTTCCTAGCTCCTTGTTTGCAAGTAGCAGCTGCACAGTCTTTCTTCAAATGACAGAATACCCATGACTAATTGCTTTCTTCTTGTTATATCAGTTTCAATTGTCTTCTTAAATTATCTTTTCAAGTATTGATATTTGACTGAAAACCATTGGCATTATGACAAGAAAGTAGAAGAGATATACATACATACATACATATATATATATATATATACACACACAGAGAGAGAGAGAGAGAGAGAAACACATGAATATAGAAGGATAAAGACAATAAGCATAAGGAAAAACAAGAAAAACATTCTGATACAAAGCGACAGAGAAATAAAAAATTTATTTAAGAACCAAATTCGTGATTATTGAGACGGGAGACCTCATGCAGAAGTACAATACGAACACAACGCTCCTTCAACTTATGGCAAGAGCTAGATATTTTCTGCGTAAAAAATTGTCAGATATCGAATAGAAAACCGTATGAAATTAGATGTGTAACCCTTTTGATTAAGATATTGTGATTATATAAATCTGATGTGACAAATAGCTAAATCTCGATCCATAAAGTTGTCTAGAGGTGCACTGCAACAACTTGTTTTGATGAGGTTGCATTGAACTCTTTCGATTCCCAGCAAGAGCATACGCATCCATGGCTTAGGCTGGAATTGAAAGTTCAAATGAGTGTCGGAGACATCTATTATTGTTAACAGAATTCATCTGCCCCCAAAGATCATGGTAAAGTAGAATTTTGCAGCTTCAAATTCTTATAGAACTTCTCGATGAACTCCTCAGCTGCTTTGTCCACTTGTCCATTATTTTCCTCGTCCTTTAACGGAAAAGGCGAGTCTGTGATCCTCAGTTGTCTGACCATAGGGCTTTTTCCGAATCCAGGAAGGATCAGCGGCGATGCCTCCACCACCACCTCCTTATTCAACATCTCCAGCATCTTCTGCACCGCAGCGACGGTGGGGACGTCGTTGTTTTTGTAAGACTTTGGAAAGCGATGGTGGAGAGGATGTTTGCGTTTGTGGTGTGTATGAATAGAGTAAAATGCAGGGCTGTTGCTGCAACTGAACTCGTATTCTCTAGGTGAAACAAAGGACAGAGCGTCGTCAGAACGGCAACTGAAAGAGGAGGAGTGATGGTTGTGGAAAGTGATGAGGTTGCCGATGGCTTTTTCGAAGAGCTTGTTGCCTCGTTTGAGCAACATATGGAGATCAACCAGTAGTCTGCTCTTTGATACGCCCTTTCGTATGATGAACATTACTGCACGTACTAGGTGCCATAGTTTCTTGGCCACCTCTTGGCTACTAGCTTCCATATCCATGTCTAATATTGTGTGACAATTTTTTTCTTTTCAAAAGTTATACATAGAGAAACAGAGAGAGAGAGAGAGAGAGAGAGAGGGCAATCAGAGAGAATGAATATTTGGTTTGTATGTGAGGGAGGGGAGTTATGTATTTAAAGGGCAAGGAAATTGCAGTATAATAAGAATAACTTAAACAATATGATTGCAATATGGCCAACAAAAATGGTCACTTTAGAGCAACAGAGAACTAATTAATTATCTGTTCACGCGCCGCAATTCGCTATGCAAATAAGGTTGTGACATTTCGGAAGTAGTGGTCGGAATTCGCTTTATCTTGATATTTTTGTACTACAAGCTTATATTGGGAGATTACTAGAAGGTCCCTATACGAAATAGTAATACAGTTGGCCTCAATGATTAGAGATATTTAGGGTTGTCTCTTAATGCCCAAATACGAAATAGTAATACAGTTGGCCTCAATGATTAGAGATATTTAGGGTTGTCTCTTAATGCCCAAATTGGCCTTTGTCCTACGCTTAATGTCCGTAATACATTGGAACTTATTGAATAAATGGTCCCCGGATCCCTATTTATGTTACGAGGGTGTTTTAAAGAGTCCAAATTTTTTGTCCAATATTATGGTGTCTTATTGTGTCCAATAAATCTCAGTCTTTTATTTATGTGAGGCCCGCATGAGACCCACGTGGGTCTCATAAAATAAATAACTGAGATTCCATGAGACAGAATAAGACAGAGTTAAACTGAACAGAGGATCTAATTTCTGTTTTAAATGGTCTCTAGTGTAGCTAGGCCAATAGGCTACGGTTCGAAGTTGAAGAGGTCGACCATAAAGAATTGATAATAATTTACAGTACCATAATACAATAAATTAAGATCAAATAAAGTTTCTTAATTCAACTTTTTTAATCAAAATTTTACAGCTTTTCTGTTAATCTATTTTCGTGGTTCACTAAATTCAAATTATTGTCTTGAATTAACTCGAACGTATAAAACTTTTGAAGACCATAGGTACTTTAGATATTTTCTTACGAGGTGGACAACAATTAGTTATATTTTAACAGTTTTAATAATTTATCGGTTAATCTAATCGTATTTAATTCAGATAAAAATAATAAAGTCGCTTAGTAAAAGATCTGAATTAATAGATTGAAGTTTAGTGAAAAATAGACCTCATTTAGTGTATAACAGACTAATATTGAGTCTGCGATAGAGAAGTATGATATAGATGTTATATATAGAAGGTTAAAATCTCATGTAGTTGTGGTAGTAAATCGTAAACGTACGGATACTCCTACTTATTCAAAGATTCACGTATACTGAAAGATACAGAAATGCTTTAACGCATTGTAGTGAACAAATCTCGTGAAGGTCTTAGTAAATTCGTGTTGGTTTTGGCTTCAAAAAGTTCATATAAAGTTATGAAACCAAAATCAAGTATTCCCATATTTTTTCGTTATTTTCTTTTCACGTTCGATCTAATATATGTAATTGAAGCATCTGTTTCGTGTTACAAGGTAGTCATTTGTCAATCACTAACAAGAAAGAAAATTTTTATATGATATCGATTTTTGGACTTATGATTGGTATAATCGATAAGACAAAAGATTTAAGACATTAAAATGTTCAACCAGTTTGAGATCATCATAAAATCGGCTTAAAATTAAATTAAAGTAAAACATTTGAAATATAATCGAAAGAAATTGTTCTTATTCATCACAACTTTGAAGTTTAATTTAAATATTAAATAAAAATTAATTGATTTATTTTAATTTATAAGAACTTATTAATTTATAAAAATTAACTAATTAATTAATTTTTAACAATAATATTTATTAAAATAAATGAACCGAAAAATTTAAAAATGAACTGAAAAGTTAAATAATTCAAAATTTTTATTAAAAAATGGTTAAATTTTTTAACCATTAATTTATATTATAAATTCATAAAAAAACACGTGATTTTTCCTAGTTGTTCATCTACTTATTACGAAATTGGTTATATTTGTTTTTAGTCTATTGTGTTAATTATTAATTTTGGAGTCAATACAACATTGCAAAGTAACGGACTCACCGGTTCCGTGACTCCTCTTAATTTCTCTGCTAAGAAAAAGAAGCTAAGAAAAAGAAGTTCACGCGGCGTGTAGGCGCGTAACTGGTATTTGTTCCAGCTTTCATTGCCAACCTGACACGGTTGACAGGTATGAGGTATGAATGAGATCACCAACTTGTCACACGTGGCAGTCGATAACGCTTCATTTTGGATCTGTTGCCGTACACGATTGCACGTGTGAACCTTTACATCTGGACCATTTATTTCAGAGAAGTGTCATCACGACCAATGAGAGCAAGACGAAGCGAGTTCATTAGGCACGCTAAGGTAACGAATCCACATTGCGTCGAAAAATGAAAATTATTTAATTACTGTTATATATTAATAAAATAATTTATAATATCTAAGTGTAAATTAATTATTATGCCATAATAATTAATAATAATGCTCAATTACTTGATTCTTATTTACATTTAATTTTAAACAAGATTTAATCATCCATATGGTGTTATTGTCCTTGTTTATGATCATAAATTAATTACCAGTTGGCTAATTAAGGAACTAATCATTCTTGAAAACATGTAATTATAATAATTAGTATTTAACGGATTCTACTTAATCAATCATTCTTGAATCTACCTTCCACCTTTCCTTTCACTTGCCAAGCTGTACTCTTAATTCATTGCTCTCCATCGAACTGGAGGAACAAATTGCAACTTCACCTGCTGTTCTTTCATTATAACTTGAGTCGTCTTGCTGCTTATCAATCATTGTAGGATACCTTAAATTGGCTTTGAAGAGATAGGCTCCACTAAATAGTGTAGTCTGTATCTTCATCTCTACCTAATTTTAACATAATCTAGCATTCTTTTAGACTATTTTGAAATTGTAGTTACGATCCTGAAGAACATTTATCTTCATTGGTTCAGTTATACGAGGCGCCTTGGCTCTTTTCGATATCTTTTTTTTTGGTCGTTTCCTGTCTTTCAATTCGCATTTTACTAGCAAATTTATTACTGCTCAGTCTCACGTATAGATCCAAACCTGAGAGTTCTTTTTCCCCTAGAGAACTTTCACATGAAGCATTTCATTGACATGGTTCAATCAGAAAGGATTCACTACATCAGGTGATCGATGGAAGAAAATTGCTTTTATTACAGTCTTCGAGATTCGATAAACTAAAACAATCTATGAGGAGAATCAAAGGGTAGACAACTTGCATTTGTTGCAGCTATAAACATTAATGCAAGTCTATTAGGACCAAGCAGGGATTGTAATTACCCTAGTTACACATGCATCAACTATAATCATTAAGATTAGTAACACCAACATTCCCTATTTAAAATTTAAATCCAATTATTTGAGCTATCCAAATTAATATAATCTAAAATATTAATTTTAATGATCATAAAAATTAGTTTTAAAATGATAACTCCTAGCTTTTGAAATTCTGCTTGCAGGCAATTGAAACTGGAGGGTCCACGTGATTAATGTGGAAGAAGTTTAAGCGAAACTTACATATGCGAAGAATCTATACATCGGCTTAATTACTTAATAAAGAAGAAACGCATGTTGGCCCTAAAGACGGGAACCTATTGGTCTGGTCAACATTGAAACCGCTGCCGTTGGCGCTTTTTGGCTAATCCTTGGTCCCTTCTGGGCTTTGAGGGTGGGCTCCTTATAGGCTTGTAGGTGACTCACCTCCCCCTTAGCGGGCCGCTGAGTACCTGATTTACATCCCCCAGCTGCTTCGTCGGGCCGGGGTGTGGGGGACGTCTAGGGTGGGCGATTCCACCTTTTGCAGCCAAGGAATTACGAAAGCATTAGGCACTAATCACCAAGAACGTTGAAGTCTAGGACCAATCAAAGAGCATCACTTTACCTTTACATTTTTGTCCCAGAACAATTACACTTAGAAGACTTTTCCAAGTGTTTGAGTTGATTTTGCTTATTGATAAAGTAAACGATGTTGATAGAAACTAGAACTTGTAAAACTTTATCAAAACTAAAGAAGAAGACTGCAGAATCTATTTGTTCTGATTAGTTAAAAGTGCAGAAAAGCAAGACCGTCTATGTAAATGAGTGAAGCACTGTGTACACTTGCCTTTACTTCTTTTTATATACAAAATGATGACCAGGACATCACCTTTATGCTTTTACTTTAAGCAGTTCAAACTTTTTTTTGGCTCAAGGTGGAACCCTGTTGTGTGCCTTTGTAGAAAAGAGGATCCTATGCATATCAATTAGATGATTAATTAAATTTACTCAGGATCTACAACTACACCATCTGTTTAGGTTGCTTTCTGTATATAAATATACATCCTTTTTTAGATAGTTCAATAACACGTCTAGATTTCTCCATTATATTTGCCTTTAAGCAATTATATGTCAATGTTTCACTTGCTCGCGGTCGATCCATCATAATTGTCTTCTTCTTAATGGCGACATTTTGGTAAACTAAACTGTATGTACATGAAATCACTGGAGGGTCATCATCAGCTGTAGAAACTATTAACTTAAACGCTCCGACCCCATAGCTAAGCCCTCCATAGCTGATAAAAATAATGACAAACCTCTACCTCATAGAAAAATGGTATGGAAAGTAGGTTTTTATCCTCCTTTCTAGTTCTAGTGAGGCTTAATGCTTTAAGTTTTCAACCCTCTACATGCCTTCTTGAAAGCCAATAATTCTAATCTATTAGTATTATTGATTTGAGAACGTAATTTCAACATTAAATTCGAAAGAGACTTGCATGTATGAAATTTCCGAGTTGATGTTTCACATTTACTTGTTACACTAAATGATCATTAATAGCAAGTTATTACTATCATTTTGGATGTAGGCGAAAACCATACTCGAAAATGACATTTTTTTAACCTATATCAACCTAGCTTGATCTGAATTCAAACTTGCTGGCAGGACAATATGCTGGCCAGTATTATGCTGCGTTTGGTTAGCGTCTTCAACAGACAGGGACGGAATGAAATGGGACAGGACAGGACAGAACAGAACAAGAATTGAAGACAGTGAGATGTTTGGTTACGGTGGACAAAACAGAGATTTTTGTCTTTGTCCTTAGTACAAAAATGTGTTTGGTTGCCGAGGACAGAACAGAAAATAGTGTTAATGACAGAAATGCCCCTGTAGTATAATAAGAATAGTAGATGTAATTTATTGATTATTTGATAATTATTGCAATATTTATTCTACAAATATTATTGTTATTATTATTAATAATATTAATATTAATTAATATTAATATTAATTATTATTATTATTATTAATTATTATTTATTAATAATATTTATAAATATTATTAATGGTGTTAGGTTTTAGACAATTCTTGAGGGTTATTTCGTCATTTCATAAGCTGGTTCTGTTCTTGTCCTTAGGACAGAATTTTTGTACCACAGTCTTGGAAGGAACAAAAATTTTTGTCTTTGTCCTCTGAAGACGGAACAAAAATGGGCGAAGACAGCAAGCAAACGCAACGAGGACAAAATTTTTCTGTCTTTGTCCTCCGTCCTCGCGTCCGAGGACGCTAACCAAAATGAACAACTATTCCAGTCCAGAGCTCGTTTTCTCATTTTGGTGTGGTGGGCCACGGTATGTTTACTTGGCTTTTATAGTTTCCAGTCGGCGTCTTCTTAGTTGCTTCCTCCTGCTTGTGTCTATGTAGGCCACAATGAGCCTCAATCTTATCGCATCCATAATTAGGAATCTGTATCCAATGTTACAAAGGGAATGCCCCAATTATTATTAATGCTACAACTAGAACAATGAATCAGAATGAGAAATATACAGATCAAGTCATTTATACAAACACACATGGAAGACCCGTGACGGCGATTCTAATCGAATATACATGTATATAGCTTCTTCAAGAGTTGTAATTTTCTAATTTTTGCATTGTTCAAGGCCTAAAAAATTGACATAGAACTAAAGTATCTGTTAAATCTCGAAAATTCACCATTTTTTTAAGACATGCTTCGATCTCAAAATTAAAAAATGAATAATGAGTTCTTTGGTTCTTTCACATTGACATATCGATTAGTGTAATTAGAATCTCATTCTAAAGCTGTTTGTTATGTGGAACTCAGCTAATAGTATTAATTAGCATTTTCGCTTGGTACAACCTAACGTTGCTTCCTTTCATTTGTCCTCTCTCTCTCTCTTTAGTTAGTGCGGTTGCCCTTGCCTTTGAAAATCGCAGTTGGTCGGCTCCATTAATTCACTTTACATTCTTTTAAGGGCTAATCACTGTATTCAACTTCAATAAGTCAAAGAAATTTAAGAAAAAGAACAAGCACTGGTATGCCAAGAAATAGCTAATGCTAGAATTTCTAATATCTGAGGGCCACATACCCTCTTATGGGATATTTTTATAGGTCAGTCTATTGGAATACTTGACCGAACTCAAAGTAAAAGTAAAACGAGTTATTGATTCTATAAAGAAAGCAGAATCTTTTAGTGAGGCTTCCATCACAATTGGTGAAAGCAAATTTTTTGGAATATCACTCGTAGTCATAAATAAGAAGTAAACAATGTAATAAAAGTGACAAATATAAATATGAATGTAACAATAAAACAAGAACAAAAGATTTTTTTGATCTTTTTCTTCTTAGTTAGGTCTTTTAAGAAATGGATGTTGGGTTTTAATCCCTAAAAAAAAAAGGATCCGTTTATATCAAATCATCAAGAATAAAATAAAAGCGGAAGCATACATAAATCCATTGTAAGATTTGCACTGGAGTCTTGCGGTTTATCTTCCAAATTAGAACAGTCTTTTTCTAGAGTTTTCACTAACTCTCTATTTTCTATATGAGGATGGGATGCTAGAAAGAATTATGCGTACGTTTAATTTGGAGACCATAACCACTTATATTAGGGTAAAATCCTAATCTAATTTCTCTAATTTCTAGCTTGACTCATCATAACACTAGAAATTATAAATTCAGTATCTACACATATAAAGTCCACACTTAAAATAGATGCATGAAGCCTAAAATACTATAAACATATTATACTACTTTAATTAAATAGGCTCAACTTTACATGATAGCCTTTATAGACAATTATACACATATAAGCCCACATGTTTGATTAAAAAATCCTTACAATCTCCCAATTGAGCTGTATGTATCACCTTAAAATTTTGTATTAACCTTGTGAGTACTCAGAATTTTACTATCATTACTATATGCATCCCTATACAATCCAGTCCATCAATCATACCAACATAGGATCAAAGCGTCTTTCGCTACAATTAACATAACTAGACCCATCAATGGTCACATATGCTGATATAACCAAATGACATAGATTAAGCATGGATGTGTAGCATGGAAATTATAAGTAGCGTGATCTTAGCATGCTTATTTCCAGCTGGTCCAACCTTGTGCTTTAATGAGATCAATTTTAAATAAGTTCAGAGATAAAATAAACCAAATATCTTAAAGCTGAAAATAACCTCGAACAACTTAACCAAAAAAAAGTTGCATCCAAAATGACAGCGAAAAAATGTCTAATCTGAAAAGCATTTACAATACAAACCACTGAAACTATATATCCTGAAAACATGCAACACCCATATGAGTAGTGTGCTCATAAAAGACCTTGGGTGACACTCCTTTAGTAAACGGATTCGCAATCATAGAGTTTAATCCAATGTGTTATATAAACAACTGTCCACTCTGAACTCTCTCTTTAATAATTAGGAACTTGATGTCGATGTGCTTCGACTTTGTTAAGCTCCTATTGTT
>JAOQMR010000212.1:9110713-9123291 GCA_027563865.1 Erythroxylum pelleterianum | reverse complement strand
TTTCCCATAGTCGAAGATTACTCGAGATCATGGATCATAACAATGATATTCCAGTCCAGCAAAACCTGGCTGAACCACTATTGACGTTTAATGTTGATGCTATAAGTGGGGTCACACAATGCTAAAGCCACAAGGTACCACTGATGGAGCTACGAAGAGTTAGGATCCTCTGTCTATTTTATCCTGTTTCTACCCTGTCCTATAAATCTCGGCCATCCATTTATATAGGTCCCGCGTGAATTCCCGCATAAATAGATTACCGAGGTTCATAAAACAGGATAGAGATAGAGTAAAATGGACAGAGAATCCCGTTCCAGGTACGAGGCATGTGAGGGCAGTCCCCACTCAACTCTCCCCCGTGATATTGGTAGCAGAAGTGATTATGAGAGTACAAACACGTGAAATTTGTAAAACAAATTGCTAACTAACGCCAGATTCGCAAATCACAAGGACATGACCTGCTGTGAATTGTCTGGTCTCGCTGAGCTTTCAAAGAATAGCAAGCTTTGAAGCATCGCCTATATAAATGGCCCAATGCTCCCAGTGCTCACCAGGCACTTCAATTCACATTAAGAAGTTCCCTCTGAATATTTATCATAAACACTTCATTTTCTTGGTATAAATCCTCACAGTTCCTAAGATAATCTCATGGAATCTGTTCAATTGTTCCATCTTGATCATCCCCAACAAAAATGGGAAGGCAAGGCCTGGGAAGAGCTATCTGGCATCAAAGCAGAACAAGTATGGCCTCTACTGGTTGACTTCTGCGGCCTAAACAAGTGGTTCCCTGCAGTCCCTACATGCCTTCTTGCAGAGGGCATCAATGGCCAGCCTGGTTGTGTGCGTTATTGTGCTGGTTTCAAAACTCATCTTGATAATGGTGAAGACGGGGTAGTAAACTGGACAAAACAGAAACTGTTGTCCATTGACCGAGAGCAAATGTCACTAACATATTCCATTATAGATGGAAACGTAGGGTTTCAGTCGTATCTGGCGACCTGGAAAGTGACCAAAATTGAAGGAGGGTGTAGAGTTGAGTGGAGATACGAGGTTGAGCCAGTGGATGGGTGGAAACCAGAGGACTTGAGCTCCTTTGTGAGATCTGGTTTGCAAGGCATGGCCATAAAAATTGCTCAAGTTTTCCAAGCTTAATTTTCGTAGCAATTCGATCACATATTGGCATTGCATCTGCATGCTAGGTTTTATATATATATATATATATATATATATATATTCTGATATATTTGTATACGATTTATAGTAAAGATGACTAGTGATCACCACTAATAATTGATATATACATATATATACTGGTTCATGATATTTATGCGGCCTAAGTTTGAGTCTAGCTGGTAGAATACTAGCCACTACTGCTTATGCAAGCTGCTAGTACACTTGTGGTGCTTAGAAGAATCGTATTGTTTCTTCTTTGTAGTTTCTACTCTAAATTATTGTACGAAGGCAATTGCTAGCTATGTCTTCGCCTCCCTTTCATCTCCCTTAAATCATTAATGTCAATTATTGGAAATTTGCGTTATTGTGATCGGCCAACAACTATTGCCGTTAAGCTTCTTACCATCCACTAGATAGCTAAATTACTCTTGTGCCATCATTTTTTCTTGATATATCTTTTATTCTAAAATTAGTAAAAATGTTTGTTTGTTTGAGTTTGTAGTTTTAGTTTCTTTGAGCTTTTAAATTTTATAAAACTACAAAAATTAGTTTTTGTTTGTGTTTCTTTTATTTATAATCTGATTTGTTATTGATTGAATATATGTTATTTAATTATGAATTAAAATTATGAATAATTTAATTTAATTTAATAATTTATTTATGTAAATTAAATTAAATTGAATTAATAATTATTAATAAATATAATTAAATTAAAAATATCTTCAAAATATATAAATTTTAAATAAAATTTGATTTAATAATTACAATAAATATTAACTTATAAATTATTTATTTTAATATAATAATATAATTTATAATTTATTAATAAATATTATATGTGAGATTAAGATAAATTTAATTAATTAAAAACAATTTATTTTTAAGTTTTATCTGATATGTAATTATCATAAATAATAAAAATATAATTATTTTGACATTAACAACCAAATAGATTTGTACTTTTATTTTAAAGAAAAATAGAAACTAAAATTAAAAAATTACAACAGAAAAATAAAAGTAGAACTAAATGATTTCTTAATTGTTTCTGTTTAAAGAAACTAAATTTAAGCTCAAGTTCATAATTATAGAACATATATTTAAAATATATAGATTTTTCTTAAATTCTGAGTAATTAACAGAAAAATGAAAAAGAAGTTAATTAAATGAAGTGATTAGTAAGGTAATAATGGAGACGAAGAGAAATAAATTTGTGCAAAAGTATCTCATCTGTTTTATATCAAGCTTCAGAACAAATCAATAAAAGATTCTCTCTTCAAATCCTTTACATGCGCAAACTGAAAAGACATATTTGTTATAAGCATTGCTCTCCAATCTGAACTCATCCAGTTGATCCGACTAAGAAATTCGCTAAATGAATGTAGCCGGTTGAAAGAAATCAACCTAACTTGTTTAAGATCAAGCTCAGTTTATTTTTTGTTGAATCGGGACAATTCAATTAAGTAAAAATTAACTTGCGACTCCTAGTCCAGAATTTAATCATATTTAATTTAACAACAAAGTTATATTCAAATCTCCAGTATTCTCGCGATGATAGTAAAAAAAAGATTAGATTAAAAGTTAAAAATAGGAGCATTATTTGTTATCATTGCAAGGAAAATGTTATTTAAAATATGATTACCTTAATCGGAAAAGAAAAGACAACTGTAAACGCAATCCATTGCCGCTGCGTACCACTAACTCCACCCCCCAGATATGTTTTGACAAAAAATGGCAAGTGCTTTTCTTTCATTACTAAAGAAAATGATAGATAACTAAAGTTTCATTACTAATGAAAATGATAGATAAATGATAAATAACTAAAGTGGGATCTTTCATTACTAAAGAAAATGATAGGTAACTAAAGTGGGAGAGAAAAGTGTTAGAAAGGATTCTAAAAACTTTTGCTACAGATCCAGTACAGCACGTCGCAGGTATGAACAAATTTAAATAGCCATGGGATGGACCTAGAAATGACAATTTACGTGATTTAGTGCCTGTTTGGATGACTTTATATCAGTAGAGTTTTTGTCAGTAGAGCTTTTCTAAAAAGTCAGTTGACTGTTTGGCTGTGAATTGAAAAAACAACTTTTTAAAAAGAGCTTCATACAATAGACTGTTTGGCAACATAAAAATAAAAAGCACTTTTATTAATTTTAACTATACTTTATTTTGTAATAAAAATTATTTATTCATATAAATAATATTTAAAGTATATTACACAATATGCAAAGCACAATATATATTAGGTTTACATTTGATTTGAAATAATTCAACTATTATTATGTCTTTCATGAATAGAATGAGTTTACATTTACTTTACAATTGTTTGAGAAATTGACTTCCATCTTGTAGGAAATTATTTAAAGAGATGTCTCATTTTCTTGTAGGAAATAAAACTAATATAAAAAATAAATATTAAAACATATAAAAAACTAAATATTATTATAATCCCAAAATAAATATAAATATTTTAATAATATCTCTTATCTCTTATTCCTACGTTTAATTAAGTTAAAGAATAAAAGTTCATAAAATAAGACCTTAATGTTTAAGTTTCTACATAAAATAAAAATAACCTTTGGTTGCTTGATTATGATCATCAAATGCAAAATTAGAATGGTATGGTTGGGTTGATTTATGCTCTTCCTTTTGAGTGATACACAATTACACAATATCTACTTCTGTCTACAAGCATAATTTCCAAAGTTATCAATAACAAAACTCAAAACTTAAGAAAAAAATGTCATATGAAGACAAAAAGAATTGGTATAATGCTCATAATTTCTCTAACGTGTAGTTTCCTTATTCATCTCAGAGTATCTGCAGTTGAGGTAATCTGAAGATCATGTGGTGAGGGTTTCTCAATAGGAAATTCAAGACACAAAAGTAAGATTTTATAGTAGTCCTTTGGTGGGATTCCTTTTAACTTAGTCTCATCTTCAAGAGCTACTTCTTTGACAAATTTGATGGAATTCTGTGTAACAAAGAAACAACTCTTGCATGATTAGGAATGTACAAGAAACCAAAAGAAAATCTGTGTCCTTCCAAGAACTTAACAAACACCGTTCTCTCTTTTCATTAGTTGACAACTAAATCTTGTGTTGGAGATTGAAGAAACCTATCATGTCAAGGCATTAACTAATGTGTAATATGCATAAAAGTTGACTTAACAACCAAATAAAACCCAATTATTAACCTAAACCATATCTATGAGTTGGTATGACTGGACCCCAGTTGCACCAATGATGGTCTGATTAGCTTTGGGGGTACTTTTGTGTAAAGATCGTGTAGGAATATCTATTTAAACTAGCATGAAAAATATAGTACACAGCAAAAGCTTGGTTTATGTAAGAAGAAGGGTGTACTTGTGAGGTTTGTTGAATTGAAGAAGGACGACCCCATCCTTCATGGCCCCAAAGGATTGATCTATTGAACCCAACATACAGGTCCTTCAAACGGTGGTCAAATGCATAGTGCCCTTGTCATTATTTTTAGTTCAAGTTGTACAACATGAATCTGACAATTGAAAAATAGGAAGAAAGTTGGTGGAAACAACTGTATCAGTATACATGGTGGTTTAAAAGTGAGAATTAAAGGTCAAAGACTGCAGAAACAAAATCTTAACTATATCTAGAATCTTATGACTTTTATTTCTTTATTGCCTAAGAATCAAATAAATATTTGTGAATGTACCAGAAGAGGAACAGAGATACAAGTCAGAGGTAGGTATGTGGCTTGGGATATTATAAGAAAGTTCCTCTAGGTGGTCAAGCCTAACAGAAAAAAACTTCACTTATCTGAATTTTGAGATTCGAAGTTATCATTGTTATTGTTTAGAATTCTACTGACACCTTGATTAAGAACTGCTTTGCCTCCAAAGAAGCTGCTCTGCCTACCACACTCAACCCCATTCCCAAATACTCTATAATAATTATTTGAGAATTCTAAGGGTGGACACCGTGACCCTGTTGATGCCATGATGAAGCAACTGGCGGATGAGGCTAACAAGCAATTAGCTTTTCTTTGTACTTCATTTTGTTTATTATCAAAAAATGAATAATACGACTGATATGTTGAAATTTGTGTTCTGTTCTTTGTTGAACAACAAACGGACAATGTCATGCAACATGCTTAACTACGTGAATATGACCATTACAATCAATCCTCTCCATTAACATTGTTAAAACAAGGGCATTGAACTACTTTCAGTAACATGTTTCATACAGTGAGTAGCCAATTTATTCCCAATGTGCATAATAACACAAACTCTTTGATTAATTGCATACACAAGGTATTTAGTAAGCATCACTCACACGATTCGAACCCATGAGCAACAAATATGGAAAATGGTAGTCTATTCCCTTAACTGCCCATCTTGTACCCATATAGTGTTTTTTGATGATCTTTAAAAGAAAGAAATCAAGAAAATTAAGTCAAAATAATCGATTACGTAACATCGAAAACCTGAATTTGATAACGTGCCATGGAAAACATGCATACCCAATCATGCGGTCTACCAAGACATAAACTACGAGATCCCCATCTCTTTCTCTATCATGTCTTCTTCATACACATATCTCTGTAACAGTAACGCGAGAAAATGGAGTTGGGAATGGAAGCCAAGATGGGAAAGAAGTGAGTGAAAGAAAAAGAAGAAGAAGAATATATACAGAGATATGTGTATGAAGAAGACATGACAAACTATATACAGAGATATCTACAAGAAGAATATATACAGAGATATGTGTATGAAGAAGACATGACAGACAAAGAGATGGGAATCTCGTGATATAAAGCATAATCAAAGAACTCGTAAATTATAAACACCCAAAAGCAAGAACTCGTAATAACATAAAGAATAAATCTTAAAAATATATATAATAAAGTACAAATGTGAATAAAGTGGAACCTGTTTGTTAAGGCACATGAGCGCAGATCGCATAGCAGAGGCAGAGAGAAGAGAGAATGGACCATATCGCAGAGTAGAGGTAGATAGGAGAGAGATTGAGCACTTGTTTCCAGAGAGTTTTTTTAAAACTTGGATGTTATAAACATAAACTATGGAAATTATAAACTTAAGGCTATTTGAAAAAGCTAAAATGAGGAGCTTTTTTAAAATCTTCAAATTTGAGATTCTTAAAAAGTTATATTTTAATTTTTAAAAAAGTAATTTATATTAAAAAGTGCTTTTGAATTTTACAGCCAAACACTCATTTTTTTTAAAAATAACTTTTGCGGTGAAAAAAAGGTACTTTTTCACCCTCCAAAGACTCAACCAATCAGGTGATAAATATAGGCACAATTAGAAGATAGGACACATAGAAAATAAATGCTTTAAAATTATTAGGTACCCATTTGGATGGCGTAAGAATAACGCAGGTAAAGGAAACAACATGAAATAAAAGAAGAAGGCAACATAAGTAGGACATGAAACAAGTCATATTTCAGGACTTATAATAACTCAATATAATTGTCTTGTGTAGGTTTTAAATCTTAAACTAGAATTGGGAAATATAACAGATGAATTAGCTATTTTGACAGCGAATATGGCTAGTAAGATTAATTTTAAACAACTATGGATGATAGAATCAGGTGCAACAAAATGTATCAAATGCAATAATGATTTTCTTGAAGGAAAACAACATGATTATTAGAGTCCGCCTGTACAAATACTAAATGGAGATAGTATTCTTGTTAAAGGAATTGAAAATTTAAGACTTCCTAATGGGATGATGCTTAACAATGTTTTACATATCCTAGATTTCAAGTGCAATTTGCTTTTAGTCAGGAAAATAATAAGGTACTATAAATATTTATTAACCTTCTTTTCAAAATTTTGCATGATGCATGACTTACATTTGAGGAGCTTGATTGAAGTTGGTAAGCATTGTCTTGATTGAAGTGGGTAAGCATTATGATGGTCTTTTTTACATTGAAGAAATGTAGAGTGGTGGTGTGGCAATGTCAGTCAATAAAACTCAAAGATTAGACTTATGGCATAGGAGATTGGGTCATGCATCCGTTGAAAAAAATCGACATATCCATTTTGATTTAAGTAATTTTAATTTTAAAGGTGTGTCATATTTTTATCCTTGTATGAGAGCTAAGTAAACTATATTGCCATCTCTTTGTGAGCGAAATAAACTAGTTTCTTGCTTTAATTTAATACATTACGTTATATGAGGAAACTATAGCATTCCAATCTTTTTTGGAGCACACTATTTTCTTGTATTAGTTTATGATTTTGGTAGATAAACTTCGATATATTTAATGAAACATAAATGAAAGGATCCATCCCGGAATTCCCATACAGGAACCCAAGTGAAGCCCTCCCGACGACCCCATGGTATCCCTCAAGATTCTCGCAAAGCTAGACCATTCATCTGTTAAAAACTTTTTATACTTTAAAGTATATAATGAGAAAAATAGTGGGAAACCCTTTTTTAATCATTTATTAAAAATTTTGGCAGCACAACAATTGTATTTTGACCTTCCCAAAATTTTCAAAAAATACCTGCATAACACATTTTAAAACACTTCTAATATTTCATATATCATCTCAACTTCTAGATTGGGACCTCAGGTCCACATCACAAGCAATCACAATCATACAAATCTTAATATTTTAAAAAATCATTAAGGATCAAAGCCCTTGTGGTTTATTAAGAAAAAGATATTTACAATTCCACTAACATTCACAAGATCACACTTTTGAACTCTTCCCAAAATAACTTAAAACATATCACATACATAGCCAAAATAACACAAACACAACAACACCCGACAATACAACTAATCTTGAGGAGGAGTCCCAATTACTGCATCACTAGTACATATACCTGGGGTGGTTTATTTAAAAATATAAAAATAAAGGTGAGCTAAACGAGTTCAGTGAGTGTAATCAGTTTACTAAATTTTTTTAACTTTTTATAACAATATAATTAAAATATTCTCATATGATCATAAAACTCATGGTAAAGCATTTGCATAACAATTTATTCATGCATCTTCAAATCTGGTAATATCATAACATTTTGTAAAACACAATTTCTTTTTTTTTTGAAAAACTATTTCGAAATGCTTTTCAAAATTAAACTGATCATATAAAATTTTTCATTTTTCATTTTCCTTAATCAATAAACAGTGGTGGCAATAAGTTTTTTGAAAACTTTAATACTAAAAAAAAGGCCAACCACTAGAATTGGTACCATACAATACCTCTCAAATCAATTTTAATATAAATAGTGGTGGAATTACTAATTTCATGACTTTCCTTACTCAACATAGCCCACCACTAATTTCTTTACCATACGGTACATTAGGCCTAAATTCACGGAGTTGGTTTTGCATCATTTACCCGCAATTAGTTACGGAGTTGGTTCTACATCGCTTACCCGCAACAGGTTAACTGTTATAGACTGGTAGTTAAGGAGTTGGTTTTGCATCACTTACCCATAATAAATCACGGAGTTGGTTCTACATTGCTTACCCGTGACGAGTTAAGTCTGCTAATATCCTTTTTGTTGACAAACTACCAATATTATAAGGGATAGTCGAATTTCCTGGATTCTTGATTTTCTTAGGTAGCTTGTTTTGCAAGACGAAGGAGTTCTCTTCACTTAATGTCACTATCCATAATTCTTCAAGCCTCTTTTTGTTAGAAAAGAGATTCTTTAAGTAATGGGAAAATTTTGGAATTTGCAAAAGAGTTTCAACAAGAGGTATATTAATATGTAAATATTTAAAAAACTTTAAAATCTTACTAAATATATCTTCTTTTCTATTTATATCAAGCCTCCTTGAGTATAATCTTATTGGTACTCTTTGACCACTACCTTCTTTGGCTCCTCTTCTCTCTCTCTCTCTCTTTCTCCTTACTCTTCTCTTCTTGTCCAATAGCCTTCTCCTTACTCTCTCTCTCTTTCTTTTCAACTTTTAGCTCTTTAAAATCACTTCATTCACTTGCTCCCTTAGGTTTGGCTCGGTCTTGCTAGGCAATGTAACCAGCTACCTTTTAAAGACAAGCTTATAAAGTTATCCAATCTGAATTTCTATATTATAGTTGGATGCTTAATAATTTTGAAAAGATGCTTCATTACTTTAGAAGTGAGCCTCTGATATAGTAATAAATTTTATCATGAGCTTCTCAAGACTTGAATTCCTTTATTATTGTTATTGGTGGTGAAATATGGGTGGAGATTGATTTTTTTATAAGAAGTTAGGATGGTTTTCCCACATCGAATTATAAGCATTACTACAGAAATTATTCTGAAACCGATTCCCCCGAAAAGAAACTTGCTTAGCCAATTATCCTATGTTGTTAGTTGTTGAGCCCTATTTTCGAAGCCCAACAATCATTCTGGAGTCATAAAGCGTGAGACGTGGGCGTATTTCCTATAGGGTTATTACCTTGGAATCTCTTTAGCCCTCATCTTTTCATCCTCATTCTCATAATATCCCAAACCACAAAGAGCGAGTCCACACCAGTCAGACACCCAAATCACCACTTGACTTTTTCATAAAAATTGTAGCTCCATGTATCTAGTTTATTTTGAAATAAGAACCACCTCATTTGGAGCTATATAGCTCAGGATATGCTTAAAAACCCAAAGTATGTTCATAACCTAGTTATGCTCTTCCAACTGATCCCTCATTTTCTTTCCATCAATATTTTTCAATTCAACACTAAAGGCTATTATTTTCTTCATAAAGGTAGAAAAATATGTTATAAATTGATTGCTTCAAGAATCACTTTATTCGGAGGTCGGATGATGAAGTTATGGCCAAAATAATCCAACATGTTTAAGTCCTTAATTATTTTGTACCTGTCTTGGCGCAATTGTCATAACTTTTACTACAGATGTCGAATTGATGTCGTTTTTAGATGGTTTGAAAAAGGACGTCTAGATCTATAATATTCATGAAGAACTTAAAGCGAGATTTTGCCTCTAAAAGGGTCAAAATCTCGCGACTTACTGTAGCTATCCCAAGAATGTCCGTTTAACGGACATACTTGTTCCCCTAAGGGACATAGACAGGCTTGGGAGTCAATTTTCACCCGAGAAGATCAGTTTAACAGACCTAGTGTCCATTAAACAGAAATTGGCGAGGCTGGGGGCCCTTTTCCACCTGAGAAGGTCTATTGAATGGACCTAAAGTCCGTCTAACGGACATATGCCACCCAAAACTTCCTCCAAAGCCTCTCCAATGGTTCCTACATGAATTCTAACATCATATTCACTCATAATCTTCCCAAATTCATTTCTTATAAAGTCATATCACTCCTTAAACATTCAATTACCAATTTGAGTGCATTAAACTCCCAAAACTCAACTCCAATGACTCATAACATACACAAACTCTCATCATTCTCCATAGTTGTCATGTTCATACCTCATATGCAGCATCAGCTTTTATAATGCTTATATCTCTCAACTCCGATACCCAAAATTTACATACTTTATAGCGTTGGAAAGCTAAGAGGATAAAATACAACTTTCATGAAGACAACTTTGGCTAATTCTACCCAGATCGATATAGTTTTTCTCTTGAGTTCAAAACATAATTTCCACACCTATGAACTTGCGAAATGCAATATCTATTCATATCAATTCAACTACTAAATACCTTTCATTAAACTTTTGAATCCCACCTCAAAGGATTCATCCTATAAAGCCTTTCCAAACTCTAACATAGTATTCTAAAACAAGCAACAATTCGCAATTTCAACAAAGAAGCATATACATACACAGAATCCACTTCCACAATCATCATACTCAACCTTTAAAAAGACATATTCATATACAAAAGCAAATCTTCAATTTCACATTCTCATTACTAAGCAAAGTAAATATTTGAACAAGCTTTATTTACATATCAATATACACATCACACTTAAAACAAATACAAATGGATGCTTAATGTTTGACATGCTTAATAAGCTATACAAAAGTGTTCGAACTAGCTTAGTACAAAAGCTAACTATCTCAGAGGTTGACCAATTGCCTTGCAAGGATCACTAATTCTTCTCGACATGCACCTGAGGAGTGAAAAATATTGGGTTGAGCTACAAAACTCAGTGGCTAATGTATTTATATCCATTGGCACTGAGCCACACAATCAAACATATATGCATCTATTCATATAAGCATACTCATCTTATCTTGATCCAACAATATAAGTTCAACATTCATAACTCATAAACCAATACTTCATCACATAAAACAAATTGGATGTAATTTATCATCGAAGCGTAATACACAATTTGCATCATACTTAACATATCAAAATGCAAATGTACAAACAAATAGCTTGAGAGTTTCGTGGAACAAAACTGAGAAACCGAAGTTTACTCCGTGAAAGAAACTTGTGGGCCACAAGCGGGCAGCTAGGAGAAGGCTTTATGTCGGCGTACACGTGATTACGAAATGGTTCCCCTCTCACCTAAACACAATCAAATCTCATGCTCAATTCAATCAATCACAAGTTCATATTCCCATGATTTTTCTTCTTCCAATTTAATCAAAATGCCATGATACAATTCCAAGGCATAGCATAATCATACTCACAATTCAATTTTATCAAATGTCATACATCATAATGCAATTTCCATATCATAACATTTCAAAGCAAGCCATTTCAACACACAATACACATACAAGGCATTTTGTTCATTACACAATAACTATAAATAAATTACCCACCTAATTTCGCTTGGGAATCCAAACTCAAATTGGCCCTTCCCCTTGCTCTTGGGTAAGATTTTCCTTGATTTCCTAAAACAAACCAAATTTCCATTCAATTCCAATTCAATAAAATCCCTAAAACTTTCAAAATCACAACAATTGAAATCAACACAAATCAAGCTCAAACCTAACCTACCCATAGTCCATCTAAGTTAGAAAACCCAAAACCTAGCTTAAAAACCCTAAAATCAAATGGGTTTCCCTTTAAACCATCTTCTTTCTCCATTCATTCCCAACACAAAAACCATTTTCTCTTTCTAACTCCTTCTCTAACAAAGCAAGAAGAGAAATAAAACTTACCTTGAATAAATCTTATTCCTTCTTCTTCTTCTTCTTTCCTTCTTCTTTTCTTCTCTCTACGACTCTCTCCTTTTCTCTTCTTCTATTTCATGTTTTTTTGCTCTCTTTTCTAACTCCTACGATTTTCCTCTTCTTTTTAACAAGACCACATTTTGCTTGTTCTTCCCTTTTTACCCTTCATTTAATTAGTTCTCCCAATTTTTCCCTTTTTTGTCCATCAACTACTAACATCTTAAGCCCTTATTCTGATTAGGTAAATGAAGAAATTTGATAACACTTCATTCTAGAAAAATGCTCCTTATTGTCTTAATTTTCTAATGACACCCAAAATCGTTCAATTTGGTTTAGAAATCTGAAAGT
>JAOQMR010000212.1:9090990-9110613 GCA_027563865.1 Erythroxylum pelleterianum | reverse complement strand
GGGATATGTCCCGATGAGATCGCGACATCAATATTGCTAAGAAAGGTTTCCGGAGCTGTTTCAGCACCGGGGCCCGGCGGGCCGGTAGGACCGACCCCGGCTGGACTGGACTTCTTAGTAATTATATATATATAATTAATTAAATTAATTATATATATATTTATGGGTGTAGCCGTCCATTAGAAGGAGGAAGAAAGAAAAATGTTGAAAAGTCAACATTTATTTCTTTAAGGTTTTTCATGATTACTTGCTTACTCACCTTCCACTTGGCTTCATCTAATTGCATGTATTTTTAATTGTTAAAAATGCATATAAGAAGCTTGTTTATGAAGGAGTAGCCGTCGGTTGCAATAAGGTTTGAGAAGAATGAAAATAGCTTAAGTGTAAGCTAAAGGATGAAAGTGTTTCATGTTTCTTCTTCTTCCGTAAGCATCGGTTTCTCTTCTCCAAGCAAGCAACTCCAACGTTAATCTCAAGCTCTCCAGGACAGAGGTAGGCTCTAGCAGGTCTTAATCTGTTCTAGCTATTCCCGGGTCAAAAGAGTTTGATCCGGTTAGGTTTTCTGGTCTCTGCGTGGATACCTTTAGAGATAGTCTCTATTGGCTATTCAGGTTGATGTTTTCATACCGGCACCTGGATCCTGGGGATCGGGAAAGTCCCGGGAACAAAAATTTTTGTTTTCCGCTGCCGGAACATGTGATGTTCGTCCCGGGATTTTCCTACAGACACTGTGTAGGAGACTATTTGATGAATTTTAATATCAAAAGAAAATTATTCAACATAACAGTCAACAATTTTAGTAAGAATAATGCTATGATGAAAAGGTCAAAAATAATATACAGGTTGGGAACTTGTTAATTGAATTGTTGGAAGGTTATTCTATATGCGTTGTTTTGTGCATATTTTGAACTTTATTATGAACGTTAGATTAAATATTATAGAAGAAGGAATATATTCAATTCGGAATAATGTAGTATATTAGAGTGTAATCCCTAAAAGAGTTGTGAAATTTGACATAATTTCTATGCATCCCGAGTATGAAGATGATAGTTTTGGATTGCCAACTATATGAAACTCAACCTTCAAGATGTTAGAGTCGGAAGTTCAATATGTTGAAGTGTTTACTAGGATGAGACAAAGAGACTCTTAGTACACTTACATGCCTACAGAAGAGCAATGCGAGTTGATTAGAGAACTTTGTAAGAAGTTGTAATTATTTTATAATGCAACTAAATTGTTTTCAAAAACAAAATACCCAACTTTGCGATGTTGCTTTGGCATTATGTGTGAGATAAAGAATGCTTTATCTGATTGGATGTTTGATTCCAATAAGGTTATTTAGGTTATAACAGAGCAAATGATGGAGAAGCTGGATTCTTATTCTTTTATAGTTGGTTGGAGATAGGTTAATTTTATATATAATACAATGTATGGTGATTAAGACAAAGAGCATGTAGATGTCATTAAACCATTTGGAATGAATTGCTTAATGATTATCAATTTAGAATGGACAAAATTTATCATCAGGATTGTAGTAGTTCAAGTTGTTCAATTTCGTCTTCAGTTTCAAGTTTGAGCTCATCTTCTAAAAACAGTTTATTACTTTCATTTTCAAAATTTATGAAAGAAAAAAGGGCTAAAGCTTGATACAATATAATGGAATTAAATAAATATTTGACTAAAGATTGTATGATCGAAGTTGAAGATGTGCAGTTTGATATATTATTAGGGTAAAAGAGTTGTGAAAATAAATTTCCAATTATGAAACTAATTGCACGAGACTTGTTATCAATTTTATCATCCATCATTGCTTCGAAGTCTACTTTTAACACTAGTGGTTGGGTTATTAGTTCTCATTATGCCCAACTTTATCTTTGTACTATAAAAGCTCTTATGTGTACTCCAAGTTGGTTAAGTGATGAAGATATTGAGGGTAAATTCTTTTCTTTTTGATATGACGATTTCATATTTTTTTATATTGTCTTACCTAATATTGATTTTTAAATTTTCCTTTTAATACAACTATATGTATTTATGCAGAGGTGACTAGTCATATTCATCGATCAAGTGAGAATTATTTCGATAAAATATTTGAAGATAAATATATATTTAATTATTTATTGATTATTGTTAGTGACAGTGGTAAAGTTATTGATGATAAGAGTTAGTAGGGAGAGGTTTAGATAAACATGAATGAAGTTTTAACCTATCTACCCCATTTCATTTCTCTTTATCTCTTTCTTTGGGATAGTTTCCCTTTCATCATAAGAAAACTCTCTCCAATAAAAGAAAAAACCTTGTTATTTATTTGACAACTCTAATATTTACAGCACTCGCTACCTTTATTAAGTCCATACAGTCTATAACATAGATTTAGATCTTTTACAAAGAGTATTCACTCTTTAATCCCCACACATAGACCCTAACTTAAAAAATTGATCCAAAGATCTAAATAAGACCAACGTGGTATATAATTCACTTCTACAAATCAATAAATAAATTTTGAGTTTCCCTTTGAGCTAATCCCATTATGGTTAGATTAGGATTGCACATATCTCCATGTAGGCACTATTCGCATGAACTTAATATTACTTGGAAGAAAAGGAATTCTAGCAATACCTAAAATTTCTCTCTTTGATACGGCATACATATCTTACAAGAATGTCTTAATTGGTACCCTTTTGACTAAGGATGTCAAAATATACCCGACTGACCTGTGGTTAACATGTTTGGCCCTGTCAAACTAGCTCACAGGCTGACTAAGTATGGCCTGTGACATTTCAGGCCAGGCCATGAGTCGCGGGCCAAGGTGTTCTGGCCAATTTGTGGCTCGAGCCAACAGTCTAGCCTGTGGCCCGTCTGTAGGCACTTACAAAACTATGTGTTTTGTTTGTCATTTTTTTCCATGTTTAAAATATATCTTATATTGAAAAAACGATGTCGTTTTGCTTTAACTATGTGTTTTGTTTGTCATTTTTTCCATGTTTAAAATATCTCTATACTGACAAAACGACATCGTTTTGGTTTAAAAGTAAAACAATGTCGTATAAGATATAAGACATTTAATAAAATATGAGACAAAACGATGTCATTTTGCCTCTCATTAAATGAAAGCCACCCAACCCAACTGCCTCCCTCCCTTGCACACTCGCCTCTGCCCCTCAGCCTCCTGCTTGCCTCCATCTCCCTTCATCCCCGAGAACTCACAGTCACCCAGTGACTTAGTTGCTTTCACAATTTCACTCTCACTCTCACTCACACAACAGTTTTAACTTCTCTATTCCTCTTCTTCGTTTCATTTTGTTCCTTTGATCTTATTCTCCATATATCATCTATTGTGGCAATGTCGAAGGTAAGCTCTCATTCTCTCTTCGTCAATTTGTTTTTTTAGTTGTCTTGAGAAATGTTGTAATATCCCAGATCACCCGCTTACAGATATTGTCCGCTTTGGGCCTTGGCTCAGCCAAGCCCTCACGGTTTTGCTTTTCCACAGGCCTTCCTAGGAGTTCACCCATCCTAGAACTAGTCTCACCCAAGCACGTTTAACCTCGGAGTTCTGATGGGATCTGGCCCACTAGGCCATGAAAAACGCATCTGTAAGGGAGAGGTATCCATACCCTTATAAGGCGTATTTCGTTCCCTTCTCTAATCGATGTGGGATCTCACACTCTCCACCCCCCTTAGGGCCCTGCCCTCTTTGGGGTCCAGCCTAGCTGGCACAATGGTTTGGGTACCGGCTCTGATACCACCTGTAACATCCCAGATCACCCGCTTATAGTTATTGTCCGTTTTGGGCCTTGGCCCAGCCAAGCCTTCACGGTTTTGCTTTTCTACAGGCCTTCCCAGGAGGTCATCCATCCTAGAACTACTCTCACCCAAGCACGTTTATAGGTGGTATCTGGGATGTTACAGGTGGTATCAGAGCCGGTACCCGAACCATTGTGCCAGCTAGGCTGGACCCCAAAGAGGGCAGGGCCCTAAAGGGGGTGGAGAGTGTGAGATCCCACATCGGTTGGAGAGGGGAACGAAGTACGCCTTATAAGGGTATGGATACCTCTCCCTTACAGACGCGTTTTTAATGGCCTAATGGACGAGATCCCATCAGAACTCCGAGGTTAAACGTACTTGGGTGAGAGTAGTTCTAGGATGGGTGACCTCCTGAGAAGGCCTGTGGAAAAGCAAAACCGTGAGGGCTTGGCTGAGCCAAGGCTCAAAGCGGACAATATCTGTAAGCGGGTGATCTAGGATGTTACATATGTTGTGGCTAATTTGAGAACTTTGTATGTTAATATTGGGAATATGGGATAATGCTTGTAATGTGTTTGATGAAATGCTGCAGATATTAATGTGTTTGATTTCACACTTCAAACCATCTTTCCTACTATGTTAGTATTTTGATCTTTTGTTTCTATTAACCTCGAGTTAGTATTGAGTTCACATCCTTAGAATAGGAAATCGAGGAATAAAAGAAGCGAGCTAACAAAAACATGGTAAAAAGAAATGGACCCAGAAATTGGGGAAATGAAAAAGAAACTATGAACAGCTTGTGGCATTGTAGAAAAACAATGGTTTTTCCATTGTGATATCTCTCTTTCATGCCTTTTATGATAACTTATTAAACATGGCCATGCCATCTCCTTTGTCTCGGATTATATTTTCTTGCTCATCAATGGATTAGTTTATTAATCGCTCAATTATACGAGCATAGAAGCATATTATATTAAGTAGTTGGTGTTATGTTGCATTCATCTTTTCCATAATAAAGTTCCACTTCAAAGTTGAGATGTGCTTCTCTGTAGTTAGATTGAATTGGAGTATGAAATTAAATGTAATAAAACCATTTATCTCTATGCAAGGGGTGCAAAGCCTAGGTTGTATTCACTCTTGTTTCCTAAGTGATTTGTGGAATAGTTTGGTATGTAATATACTTGTCTACACAGAAGGGCCATCAAAAACCAGCTTATTCTATTTGTTGCTTCCCCTAACAAGAATTTGACTTTACATATAGACCAGTTTGGCACTGCATAGTTGGAACCAGTTTTGGTTCGTACGTAACACATTCCATAGGAGGATTCCTTCTTTTTTCCGTTGACAGGGTTTATATCCTCCTCTTTAAGACTATCATTGAGCCTTTGGATCACTGACTGATATGAGAACTGGATTTCTGCCAATGTGTATGTTGTTCTTGGTAAATCCGAAATATCAAATCTTAGTTCGTTGTAACTCTCAATATCAAATCTTAGTTCATTGTAACTCTCTTTGTAGGAGCATAATAGCTTGCCTTCTGTTATTAATGGTGGATCATTCAACTAAATACAACGGGATCATGATACACAATAAACCAAATTGGTATGTCATACAAGAAATATTCCTCATTCTAGTTAATATATTGTCCAAAAAAACCTAAGGCTAAAGAAATATAAAAGGTGAGATGTCAAAGAACACAAAGGAATGATTCATACATAGATCAACTTCCCATACCTCACCCTCTTCCTTACTCTCACCACCCTCTAAGTTAATGGTTTCAAATAGAAACCACTTTTCCCTTTTGGCTTCTAGCTTTATTGGCTGGTTTAATCTTCATGATATCCATGGCTAGTTGTAGCTAGTTCCAAATCCTTTTTACTTTATAAGAACATTTATGAATTAATACTTCCGAAATTGAATCTTGATTAATGATTATTTTTCAATCCCTAGACCTTATGATACATCCTTATAATTTCGAGACACAATTATTCATGTATTGTGGTTATATAAACAAACATGTTAGATAGTTTGTTCCACCAATTATGAGGTACTTGACATATAATTGAGCTAATATGGGATTAGTACTAAGATATTTTCAAGTGCTAGAGTTGGCCTTTAGGATTAGCTTGGAGTTATTCTATAAATGGTTGAAGAGCCAACTTGGATGGCACATCATGCATTGGGTAGGCCCTTTTGCCTTCAAAGTTCTACCATATTCCACTAACTTACTTGGAGAACCACTTTAATGTTTACGAAATATGCATTGGAGAACCACTTTAATGTCTAGCATACATTAACCTAACTTACTTGGACATTCTAGCATATTCAAAGTTCGAACATTCTTTGATTTTCTTGAACATTTTGTCTTATATGGAATATTTTAACTAGAATATAGGAAAAGTAATTTGATTAAGAATGTGTATTTTCTAATACATTTTTATTTCTAACCTCTAGTATTTATATGTTTTTTGTCAAATGGATGAACATATTCCTTCAGTTGAGAGTTCTAATCCAATATTGGAGGTGGAAGTGGAAACTTCTATTTCGACACCAAGTGGTGATAGAAGTTCAAATAAAACTCAAGTTAGTCAACATAAAAGTAAAGTTTGGAATCACTTTAGGAAGACCATATCGATCGGAAGAATTCAAAAAGCAGAATGCAACTATTGTCATAAGTTGTATTCAAGTGGTTTGAAAGGTAGAACGTCTCATTTAAAGAGATATATGGAATCATGTACTGAAAGGAAGATGGTTTTAGGAGGTCAAACATTTTTGACCCCTAACCTTATGAAAGGAAAGAATGAAATGACCGTAACAACTTTTGACAATAATAGATTGAGAATTTTGATAGCTAATATGGTTATTGGAGATGAACAACCATTGTCTATGGTTAAAAGCAAGAGATTTAGGGTATTTCTTAATTCACTCCAAGCAACTTTCAAGGTTCCAAGTCAAAATACATTAAGAAATGATATTTTCAAAATTTATAAGGACAAGAAGAGAGAAAAATTAACAGCATTGTCTATAGTTCAAGACGAATTGCCATAATAACGGACATGTGGACAGCTGATAACCAAAAGAAGGGTTACATGGCAGTGTCGACACATTATATTGATAATGATTGGAAGTTATGCAATAGACTTTTGAGGTAATTTATATTATTTAATATTATTATCATTTACTTTTTTCATTATTTTATGAATTTATGATTAATGTTGGTATGCTTTTTCATGATAGGTTCATTTATATGCTGACACCTCATACAAGTGAAAAATGGGCAAACGTGTTGAAGGATTGTTTAATGAATTTGAACATCAACAACAAAGTATCCTCCATCACAATTGATAATTGTAACATAAATGATGCTATGATTGAGAAGTTGAAGGGTAAGATGCAGGCTGGGAGCTGGAGGTAGGTTATTTCATATGCGTTGTTTTACGTATATTCTTGACTTGATTGTGAAGGTTGGGTTGGGGACGATAAAGGAAGCAATATAATGTATTCAGAATAGTGTTTTATATTGGAGTGCAACTCTTAAAAGAGTTGAAACTTTTGACGATGTGAAAATTTTATGCATTCCAAATTCAAAGAAATTGGTTTTGGATTGTCCTACCGGATGGAACTCAACCTTTAAGATGTTGGAGTCAGCAATCCCATATGCTCAGCTATTTATTACACTAGCTGAAAGAGATTCTCAGTATACCTACGTACCATAAGAGGATTAATGGGACTTGGCTAGAGAACTTTATTTGAAGTTGAAATTATTCAATAATTGAACATAATTATTCCCAAGAATAAAATATCCATCTTTGCACTGTATCTTTAGCACTATGACTTTTCATACAAATTTCTAATTAATTGGATTAACTTTCCTACTTAATCATACCAATAAATATGTCTCGAGATTTTAATTTTAAAGTGTATTTTCTCATTAATGATATGCAAATGTAATATAAACCTAACTTAATGACCTTTAACACAAATTGTGTTAATATTTACCTCATTAGTCATTATACCTAAAAAATATTAATTAAAATATTAAGAAGTTAGTGATGTTACACTTTTATTTAATGACTTATAGTTTTATTCAAATGAAATATTAAGTGGTTTAAATAAAAATAAATAAATATTTTGTCATTTAATATTCGATAAATTAATAACTTTATTATATCATAATTATATGTTGTTATAATTTAAAGTTGTGACATAATATATATATTAAAACGAAAAAGGTGAAAATTTTATAAATTTTATAAAATATGGTATGCTTATAACACTCTAAAGATGAGAAAGATTTAAAGTAAAACTTATATCAAGGTTTCGAGTAAGGAATTACTCTTAACAAACTTTTAATTAGAGAGACTTAGGAATGAATCTTCTAATATTAGAACTTAGAAAGGAGAAAAAAAATTATGAATATAAATTTAGATTAATTAGAATATAATGATTTTTTAAAAAAAGTAAAAGAACTATTTTCGAAAGTAATAAAATAAATAGTTTATAAAACATATCTTGGATCACATTTCAATCGTAGGAATTTTAGGGTTATTGGTTGCATAAAATTATGGGGTTTTATAAATTTAGGATTCAGTTATGGGTTTAATTAATTTAAAATTGTAATTAAATTTATTTAGGATGAATTAAAACTAATAAGATTAATTATTTATCTATTTAATTTTGGATATTTTTTAAATGAGGAATGATTCCCATAAAGTCATATGGCATATAGGTGGCACTGTGGAGCCCTCAAATATATAATGTAGCAAAAAACTGACAAAATCATGTCTCCGTTAAATTTTTGTCTATAGAGGGTTTAACTTAAATATTTTTAAAACATTAAAGTTCAATTTTATTACTATGAAACATTAAGGTCTGACTTTTATTCAAATATAAATGTTAGGGTCAAATTTACATTTTTAGCCTTATGTAACTTGATTTAATTAATATATATAATTTTTAAATGTGGTATCAAATCATGTTTTAATTGGTTCCACAACCTTTTTATTTGAATAAGTTAAATTTATATATTAGAAAAACCTTTTTGGATTTTAGCATTTTAGAAAATTTTCCAAATTTAGTTTGCATGAAACCCTAGAAAATTTTGTTTATTCTTGTAACTAAGTCATATTGTTCGTTAATAATTATACCAAAGTGTCTTGTTAATTGATTTTTTGATAATATTAATTAAATCACGTTGATTTATATGAATAGGTTACGAGGTTGGCTAATAATTATACCAAAGCAGGTTGTTAATTGATTTTATAACTTTGTTATGATCAAATCTTATGTTTTTAGATGTTTCCCATAAGTTTCTATGGTTTTGCCTTATTATATTATATGCTTAACATGTTTCTTTTCTTCTTGGATGATGCCGATCAGTTGACCTAACATCACTACTAGGTTGATTGAACCATATGTTTCAAAGGGCAACAAGGTTTTATCTACTTTAAGAATGGGTTTGGACAATGGGAAGGGAACTGTTTAAGATTTGTTTTATGTTTATTTTCATAATTTAGGTTAATTCAATCCTTTTAATCATCTTTTAAATTATTTTCTCTTAACTTAAAATTGTTATTGTGCATCATTGTTGTGATATGGTTTAATAGCTAAAGGGTAAAATCTGGTACACAAGGCTCCTTACTTTACGAGAGTCAAAGGAGGATTATCAATTGTACACAGCCTTCTCTTTGTATTTTTACAAAGAGGGTATTTCTATGACTTAAACTCTTGACCTTCTGGTCACAAAGAAGTAACCTTACTATTTGCTCCAAGGCTTGCCCTTAAATGGTGTAATAGTTAATAAGTTATAATTCTAATTTACAAATTATTATCTGCCCAAATGAGATAACAATTTATAATATCAGTTTCTGATCTATTGAAACTTTTATTTGCAATATTTATTTTTCTTAAAGAGGAATTTATGGTGTGGATTTTTTATTTTGATTGATCTCTTATAAGATACACCTTGTTTGTGAACCCGATGAGCCGAGTAGCAATAGGCAACCAAATATGTTCAATTGAGACATTAAATGGGAATAACTGTTAAGGCTTAAAAAAAGTGATGTAAAATTAACCTTAGGTCTAACGAATTTTGGATCTAAATTTAATTGAGGATGAACCTATATCTATGACACATTAGAGCATAGTAGAGTAGAAGGTCCACTTCCAAAAGTGAGAAAGATCGAATGAGTTGAGTATCATGGTCATAAAGAAAGTCCATTTCACCATCACTTAAGGGTGGATTATCGGTTGAAAACTATGGTAAGAGGTTCATAAAGGTTTTGGGGGAAAGGTTTATGAAGTGTGACAAAGCTAAAGATGGATAACTTATGCACATATTGATTTCATTATAATATGATGGAGCATTAAGGTTTAAAATTTACATAATGAGTATGTGTGATATAGCTAATAGGTGTGAATTATAATGTGTTTTTTAAGGGTTAGAGTGTGTTTCCTAGTGTTTTCTTATATGATAGTCACGTGTTTAGGACTTGGACTTATGTTCTTGTTAGTATTTTTGTGTGTTTTATTTGATTGATTATTGTTTGAGATAAAAATTTAATCATAATTGTATGTTTCAAGGGTTGTTTGATGTGATTTTTGATGAGTGGAGATAGGAAAAAATGAAGAAATGATGAAGAAAAACTAGAAAAATAATGTTTGACATGATGGTGCATGGACATGCACAATCGTACATGAAACAATAGCAAGTTAGAGAGTCTTTAGCACGATCATAACATAAAGTTGATTGGAATAAAAACATGTGGAAGATAAAACCCCAGAAGGCTTAGCAGTATATAAAGGAAGAGAAAAAATATCAATTACAATTAATAAAACATAAAAAGAGGATATCAAAAGAGCAAAAATTTAAAGAACAAAAGTTGTAGTTTGCAGCTTAAGCCAAAGAAGAGAAGACATCCAAATTCAATTCTCCACTCTTTTCTTTTTTTACCTGGTTATTGTTGAATATTAATGACAATTCAATTGTCATATATAGTTACATCTATGGATTGCTAAATTCTTTTTAGGAATTACTCTTGATTTATTTGTTAAACTTTATATTCTTTATTTAATGAAATATGCTTGTGATTTTAAAAGTTTTATATTTAATTTGAATCAAGAGATTATATTGGATCACTTGTTTTGTGTTGTACCATGAGAGCTGGTACCTCAATAGACCTATAAATATCAAATTAATAGACAATTGAAGAGATATATTTATTTTTATTAGTTATCCAAGAGATTGCTTCAAATCCAATCATAGAGTTAGGAAGAGTTTTAACAAATCGAGAAATCACAATTCAATTTCGAGCTATTATAATTGGGATTACTTAATTAGATCTTAAGAGTAGGTAATCATAATTATTAGATATCTAGGATAAAGTATGATTAAATTAAGAAGGTGAAGTGAAAACAAATAAGGATAGAAGTAATTCCTAGTTTTCATCGTTGATCAATCAATCAATACACTGATGCTTAATTTATTATCAATTATTTGTTTTTAGTTTAAATTTTAGTAAATTATCATATTGTTTACCTTAAACAAAGTTTACAAGATTTGTTGGGTGACTATTATAATCCTTGTGGGATGATACTTTTTATGCTATAAGATACGATATGTATACTCGCTCTTAGGAAAGTTTTTAATTTAAAAATTAAACAAGTTTTTGGTGTTGTATTTAGGGATTATTTTATAGCATCTATTATAGTTTGAGTTACCTTGATTTTAGGATTTTAACACTTTTATTGTCTGATTGCAAGCGCATGAACATAAGATCCACAAAGAGTTTGAGCAAGCTAAAATGACGTGCAATTTTATGACATCACCAAGTAAGAGAGGGTGATTTGAAAAATGATACTCCAAGAAGCAATATAGAGGACAATGGTAGAGGAAAGGAATCAAGGAGAATAATAAAGAATCCTTATGAACTTCATAAATGTAGCAACTGGTGGTTCACTAATAAATGTAGCCATTGGTGGTTCGCTAATAAGGAAAACAATTGATGTCACGTATGATTTGTTGGAAGAGTTAATAAGCAACAACTATCTATGGACTTCAAAGAGGAGTAAACAGTAACAAACCTTTAGAGATAAGAAAAAAGTGCTTGTTGTGGATTTAGTAATAGTGTTACAGGTTGAAGTAGCAAACTTAGCCAAAATTGAACAACCTAAAAGCCACTTCTTCCAACCCACTTAAGGCAATTTGATATGGATAATAATTATATGGATAAGAAAATCATGTCATAGTTGATTGCTTCCTAATGGAAAATAACAATATCGAGTAGCTTAACTATATAGGAGCATAATTGGTTAGGGTGGTAATAACCTTATTCCAATACTTGTAATCCTAGGTGGAAGAACCACCTAAATTTTTTTAGTCTAAAAATGTTGCAAGGAATCTAATTAGAGATCAAGGGCCACCAGTATTTCAATAAGATAGGTTTGTTTCATTAAAATCAAAGACGGATAAGCTAATCAATATGCTAAATTTCAAGTTCACGAGCCGGGATAAGAACTAGAAGAAGATGAAAGCTAAAGTCGACCAAATTACAAAGAATCATGCTTTTTCCATCCATAATTTAGAGTTTTAAGTGGGCTAATTAACTAGTATATTGTCTACACGTAATGTGGGGAGTCTCCCAGGCAATACAGAGTCTATCTAAGGGATTAATTGAAGGCCATCACCTTTATAAGCAAAAGATAGCTAGAAGAACCAACTAAGAAGAAGGTTGAACCCCATACTAATGAACGCCAAGAGAAAGAGGAAGTTCCATATTTCCAACCCCCTCCATCTGTTCCTAATATTCCATTCCTGCAAAGGCTAAATAAGAATCAAATGGATATGCAATTTACAAAGTTTTTAGAGAAGTTAAAGAAATTACATCTTAACTTGTTCTTTGTGGAAGTTTGGGACATCATACTCAATTACATGAAGTTTCTCAAAGACATCTTATCGAATAAGCAAACTTGAGAGGACAATCAAACAGTCTCCTTGATTACAGCTCTATAATTACCATCCATATGCTCTCAAAATTGAAAGATCCAAGGAGTTTTATTATACCTTACGTAGTTAGTAATTTAGAATTTTCTATGTGTTTATGTGATTTAGGTTTTAAGTATTAATCTTATGCCTTTGTCTGTTTTCAGGAAATTGAGGCTAAGAGATGTGAAGCCAACATCTATGCTTATTTAATTGGCATATCAACCTATAAAGAAGTCGCTTGGTATGCTAGAGGATGTGTCAGTAAAAGTGGATAAGTTTATTATTCATATGAATTTCTTAGTGTTGTACTTTGAAGAGGATTGAAACTATCCATTAATTTTGGTAAAAATTATATGAATACAGGAAGAGCCTTAGTGGATGTTTGTAAAGGGAAACTTATTCTTTGAATTAGTAATGAGTAAGTTGAATTTAAAATGAATAAAATACTAAAGAATCTGAAGGAAAGTAGCTCTTTCATAAAGATTGACATAGTGGATGACTGTATTAAAAAACAAGAGGAGTGCAATAGAAAAGAAGTTAGTGTTGGGGACAAAGAAGATAAAGGAGAACTAGGAAAGGAGGAGTTGGGTGACAAATTAAAACAGGAATCATTAGTAAGGACTAAAGCACCCATGATACCCTCTATTGAGAAACCACCCATTTTAGAGTTAAAACTGATAAAGAATAAGAAAAGAAAGAGGTGGAGACTATTACAAAGAGAATGAGATATATAGGATGGAAAATATTGGAGATAAGAAGCATAATTCCTAATGTGATGATATATAGGACCTCAATATTCAAAATAGGAGTTAGTTCAAAATTAAGCTAAAATGCTTAAACTAATGACCTTAAAATTATCATGTTATGTTTTAGGTTTTTTTTTGTGTTTGTTGCCTTGCTTTTATGATTTTTTTAGTGAGTTGAATTGATTAATGTTGATGGCATGAAGTGTGTCTAAGTTCCTTATCCAACGCCATCACCACCACAACCTCCATAAGTATTCTTACCCTTGTTTTTATTCCTTTTATTTTTGTTTATTACATGTCTGTTATTTTTAGTTCTGTGTCATTTTCCATATTAAAAACAATGTGTTATTCAAGGGTGAGGACGTATATGCACTTGCATATCATTTCTGTGTGAATTTGCATTTGTTGTGTTAGTTTTTGATTATGTTAGCATTGTCTAAACATTTTATCATATGATGTATGCATTGTGTGAATGTATCAATAGTATGAAATTAAAGGATATTAGCTTATCTATGAACATGATCATTTCATTTGTAAAGAAACATTAGCTTATGAAGTTTGTGCTTTAAGTGTTTTTTAAGTAAATATGCATGTTGATTAGAATATTGTACTTATTTTTTCATTTTATGATAATTGTTTGGATGTACTTATAATTAAATCCAATTAAATTGGTAAACATCATTAGTAGCCTTTTATGGCTGATTAACTAGGAAGAAATGATGTAGGTAAAACAATTTTGTTGTATAAATGTGTTAAATAAACTTCCTATTCTATTTACTCGTTAAAAAAATGGCTACGAATAGAGATAGTAGCCAGTTATAAGTTGTGATATAGATGAGTATCTATGGTCATTCATAACAAAATGTTTATCTTTGTATCAAAAGGTTAAAATAACAATCCAACAAGCTTGATAAAACATAACCTATTTAAGTAATCGGGGGACATTCATGATAAAATATTTGTCTTTGTGTCAAAAGACTTGGTTATTGTCAAATAAAACCTAAAAGTATCATTTTGTCAATAAAAGTGAACCTATTGACCTTCTTGTTAAATGTAAAAAAATTATGATGAGAGGGAATTTGGTGATGGCTTACCTCTTTAATTCATATATAAAAAATAAGTGCATGCTTACAAGTGTCAGAGATGTATGAATAGGTGTCAATATTTTGGCTGATATGTGTATTTAAAACGAAGCACTTGAACATGAATGGAATAAGTTAGTGTGTTAGAACTTATTAAGTGATTGATGTTTATAGCTAAGTTAATTTCATGAGATTTGATGTCATTATACCATTATTGTGATGTTAATGATTGTGAGTTTGTATACTTTGTTTTTTGTTTATTTTATTGTTTCAGTTTTGTATAGGGACAAGCGAAGATGTAAGTGTGGGAATGTTGATAGGTGTAAATTATAATGTATTTTCTGGGTGTTAAAGTGTGTTTTAGTGTTTTCTTAGATATAATCATGTGCTTAGAATCTAGATTTATGTTCTTGTTAGTCTTTTGTGTGTTTTATTTGATTGATTGTTGTTTAAGGCAAAATTAGGTCTTAATTGTATGTTTTAAGGGTTGTTTGATGTGCTTAGTGACGAGTGAGGACAAGAAAATTTAAAGAAAAGTTGGAAAATAATGTTTAGCATGATGGTGCATGAAGTAGCAGCATGAACAATCAGGAAAGAGAGTTGGAGCAATGCCATACATGATCATGTATGGGATGCACGACATGCAAAAGCTTTTCTAGGTTGCGAGTTTTTTTATACTTTTGACAACTGGGGACTATTTTTGGAAAAAAAAACATGTGAAAAACACTAGATAAAACCCTCGAAGGCTCAAGTGTATATAAAGGAAGAGAACAACATTAATTGACGGCTTGGAAAACATTAAAAAAAGGAGATCGAAGAGCATAAATCTGAAGAACAAAAGTTGCAATTTCTAGCTCAAGGCAAATAAGAGAAGACATCTAGATTCAATTCTCTACTCTTTTCTTTTATTACGTTATTGATATTGAGTGTTAATGATGATTCAATTGTCATTTATAGTTAAATATATAGATTACTAAATTCTTTTTAAGAATTACTCTTGATTTATTTGTTAAACTTATCATCCTTGATTTAATGAAATATGCTTGTGATGTTTATTGCTTTATATTCAATTTGATTTAAGAGATTAGATTGGATCACTTATATTCTATTTCACAATAAAAGTTGGTACCTTAATAAACATATAAACATGAAATTAATAAGCAATTGAAGAGAGATCTTAATTGTTTATTAGTTATTTATGGGTTTGGTTAAAATTCAGTTACAAAGTTAGGAAGGGTTTTAATAAATTGAAAGATCACAATTCAATTTATATATATTTTTAATTAGGATTACTTGATTAGATATTGAGAGAGGGTAATCTTAATTATTGGATATCGAGGATCAAGTAAGATTACATCAAGAAGGTGAAGTGAAAACAAATAAGGATACAAGTAATTCCTAATTTTCATCATTGATCAACCAATCAATGCACTGTTGTTTAACTATATCCTTTTTTAGTTTAGTAAATTATCTTTTTTAACCTCAAACAAAGTTTACAAGAATTGTTAGGTACTATAACCCTCATGGGGTGATACTTTTTATGCTATAAGATACAATCTGTATACTTGCAGTAAATAAAGTTTTTAATTTAAAACTTGAACAGCTTTCAAGTTCATGAAGTGTGAGAAAGTTGAAGATGGAAAACTTATGCACTTATTGATTTCACTAAAATATGATCAAGCATTAAGGGTTGGAGTTTATATAATGAGGATGGATGATATAGCTAATAGACTAAATAGGTTTCAAGTTCTGATATCAAACTCTTTCTTGATTCATCAGGTATAGAATTCTTTACCATATGAGTTTAGTTCCTTAAAGACAATTTACAATACTGGGAAGGAGTTTTGGATAGTGAATGAATTGATCTAAATTTGTATCTAATAAGAGAAGAAGATTAAACATGAGAGGGGTCGCATAGTGAACTTAGTGTCTAAATCCTTTAGACCTAAAAGGAATTACAGGAATCTAAACAATAAGTGAAAGAAGAATAAGGTTAAGAAGGATGGAGAGAAATACAATAATTCATCCGGTGATGTTAATAAGAATAATGTTAAATGTTAACATTGGAGAATTTGAAGGACTTCTATTAGTATAAGGCTTCTTTGAAAAAGAAAGAAAATAAATTAGATAACCTTAAGATTTTAGTTTGTCTGAGTCATCTTTAATAGATGTAGCATCAAATAGTTGGTAGGTAAATATTGGTTCTTCTATTCATATTTCTAATACATTACAGGAAATGAGGATCAAAAGAGGCCAAGTGAAAAGGAGGTAAACATTTGCATAAGTAATGGAACCAAAAAAAAAGTAAAGTACATAAAAAATATAAACTTATATTTGATATTAAGTATAGTATCGTGTTAATGAAGTGGCAAAGGTGTCTATTATGAGATGTAGTTTAATTTCATTTTCTAAACTTAATGATGTTAGATACACTTTGATTTTAGTGATAAAAACTTTTTATTGTCCCTTAATTATATTATCAATGGTGAATATTTGTTAATGATAGTATTTATGGTTTGGATTTGAAATATCATAGTGAATTGGTTATAAATATTGAAGGATAAGGAATTTAACCAAAGAGAAGTTATTCACTTTATGATGTAAGAGAGTCATATTTTAAAGAAAAAAAAGTTGTGAATTGATTAAGGATGAAATCCTTTCCAATTTAGTTTATGATTATGTTGGTAATGTATGTGTAGATTGTATTAGAGGTAAACTCACTAAAAGTATGAAAAGAGATGCCACTAGGAGTATTAACATTTTAGATCACTCATACATATATTAATAGGTCTTTGAATCCCACCATTGATAAGAAGAAATTATTATGATTTTTAGTGATGATTACTCAATGGTTATATGTATTTCATTATAAATAATTATAAGGCCTTCTAGAAGTTTAAAATATACAAAAATAAAGGTTGAGAAGCAACTTAATAAACCTATTAAGATTGTCAAGTTAGACCTTAGCGGAGAGTATTATAGCATACATGGAGATTTTTGGCAAGAGAAAGGAATTTTTGCTAAGTTTATATGGGATTATGGTATATTTTCATAATACATAATGTCAGGTACACTTGAGCATAACAAAGTAGTAAAATGGTGTAATTACATACTAGAGGATGTGGTGAGGAGCATAATAACAAGATCAAAGCTCTTTAAGTATCTCTAGGATAAGACATCGAAAATGACATTATACATTCTAAACCATATTCTAAGTAAGTCAATTTATAAAACTCATTTTCTTACCTGGTTTGAATCATTTAAGGATTTAAGGTTGCCTAACTAAGATAAATATTAACTTACTTGAGGAAAAGTTAGACCCTAGTACAACTTTTAGGTTCTTTATAGACTATTATGAATTTGAAATGCTGCCTGTTTTATTGTTTTGGTTATAGTACCATAATTGCAGAGACATTGATTATGAAGATTTTAAAGAATGATGTAGCATATGTATAATTAAAAGTTGAAACAATAGAAAGTCTAACTCAATAGTAGTGCATGTTACTATAGTTTATGAGAGGGATGTCTAGGCACTTTTAGAGGTATGTAAGGATAATTTTAATAAAATTTTAGCTTCTAGATATGCTTAAACCCATTAGTTGAAGTAGATGATTAAAGCCAAGAGAAATACTAAAAGCAAAGTTGATTGGCTTTATTTTCAAAAAGAAAGGTTGTTTGACTTTAAACAAGACTTAAGGCTAAAGAATATACTCAAAAAGAGGGAGTGGACTATACTGATACTTTCTCACTAGTCCCAATCAAAGACTTATTGTATATCATTATAACTTTGACAATTTATTTTGATCTTGACCTTCATCAAATGAATGTCAAGAAATCCTTCTTAAATAATGATCTAGTGGAGGAGGTGTATATACAACAATTTAAGGGTTTTAAGATGAAGGGGAATGAGCATCATGTTTGTAAGTTGAGAAAGTCACTTTATGCATTGAGGCAGGTATTACAATAATGGTATTTGAAGTTTTGCTAAATGGTTACAACTTTAGAGTTTGAGGAAAACACACTTTAACTCTTGTATATACTCTAAATTTAACAGATGTTTTTTGTCTTGTATGCAAATAACATATTGCTACCCGACAATAATTTAAACATATTGAAAAATGTAAAAAGAAAGCTTTCAAAGAACTTTAACTATAGGATTTTGGAAATCCTATTTATTCTTAGAGTGGAGATTTATAGTGACACATTGAAGAAAGTTTTAGGCCCAACTTAAAAGACTTATATATGTAGACAGAATATTAAAGAGGTTGAACAAACAAGATTGTAAATTGGGCGTGTCAACTTTAGTCAAAAGTATTAGTTGAGAAAGGAGCAATTCATCATAATGAGGGGGGAAATGTTGAGAAAAGTTGCATTCCTTATAGTAATGCACTTAAAAGAGTCTAATGTATTTAAAGGTATGTACTAAGCATGATTTTATTTTTGTCATTAGTGTTCTTGGAAAGTATTTGTCAAATCCTAATAATGAACATTAGGATGCGGTATGGAAAATGCTGCACTATATGCACAAAATTAGACATTATGTGTTTAGTTATACGTGTGTAGAAGATCTAAATATTATTGGATATGTTGATGCTAAGTTACATCTTTATGTTAGCTAGAGATACTGGGTCTTGAAAGAGTTCTGAACAATCTGTTGTACCATGAAAATTAAGATTATAGCTTGTTTCGGGCAGGAGCGCATGCCAATTGGTTTGCTACGGAAGTGAAACTACCTTCTCATTTCACAGCACCTTTTGCGTATCTACAATCATGTAGGATGTATATGGTAGCTCAACAGTACAAAAACCAATCCTATAGACTTTACCCTTTGTTTTCCGTTTCTCCAGGAGCATCACAAATGCTTTAATCAGGTGGCATTTCCCTGTTGAGAGGTTATGCATCAAAACGGTGAAGAAATTCATGATACTACGCATTGTCTGTGGAAATAAAAATGCAATACAGCAAGAAGTAGGACGAACGACGAAGACACTTAGGGATGGCAACGGGGCGAGTATGGAGCGGGTATGCCATCCCCCGTACCCCCCCCCATAACCACCCCCCCCCC
>JAOQMR010000212.1:8998042-9010709 GCA_027563865.1 Erythroxylum pelleterianum | reverse complement strand
CAACACTTTTTCTTCCAATTATGCCCTTAATGAATGAGAATTGTCCAATTTGCCCTTCCATTTATGCCTTATGTCTTCTATACTTAAGTGTCTTGCTAACAGTACCCTTGAACAATCTAACCTAACACTTTCTTCCAGAAACATGTCCCCCCATTGTCGTAAGTTTCTAATGCCACCAAAATCATTTCATTTGGTTCAATGGTTCAAAAGGTATACTTCAAACAGTACTATGCACAACTTCCATTAGGAATTTAACCATCTTAGAGATTGAATTAGGTTCTATGTTTTTCACACCATTTGTAGCTTCATGTCTCTAGTTTACTAAGAGTCAAAAATCATCTCATTTGGACCTCTACTGATCCAGAAAACATCAAAATACTGAAGTATATTCAGTGAGATAGCACCAGTTCATATTATTGAAAAACACACTCATTGTACCCGTCCCACTCTTTTCACTCAATATTTCTCCATTCATTTCAGATAGCTATGATTCTTGATGGAGATGTAGATCAATGTCTTACAAATCTAATGGTTTAAGAATCAGATCATTTGGATGTCTAGAGAAGAAGTTGTGACCAAAAGAAGCAACCATGTTTATGACCTCTATCAATATGAACCTACTTTGGCGCGATTTCTATAACTCTCACTACAGATGTCAAATTAACTTCATTTTAGACTATTGGAAAGAAGACTTCGAGATCTACAATTTTTGTGTAGACCTTGAAGGCCAATTCTTTCGTCTGACTTCTATATCGTCTCACTTTTGCATCGTCTCACTTTCCTTTCATCTTAGTTCTATCGTCTCAGTTTCTATCGTCCCACTTCTTCTGTCTCACTTTTGCGTCTCACTTCTTCCGTCTCACTTTTGCGTCTCACTTCTTCCGTCTCACTTTTGCGTGTCACTTTTTCCGTCTCACTTTTGCGTGTCACTTTTTTGTCTCACTTTTGTGTCTCACTTTTGCTCCAAAACGTCTCCACTTATAAGGATCATAACTTTTGACTCCGATGTCCAAATTTTTCATATTATATATCGTTGGAAAGATAAACGAAAGATCTACAACTTTCCAGAAGGCAACTTTTCCAAAATCTATTTATATCAATCTCAAATTTGCCTCTAAATTCCGAAGATGAATTTTCCATTCATACACCAACGTACTGCATCCAATGCTTAACTTCATGAAATTTTGAGGCTCTTAGAGACAGAATTGAAATTCGATATCTTCATAAGAAATGTAGCCATACGTTTCTAGTTTAATCTAAATTAAGAATCATCTCGTTTGGACAACTAGAGAAAACGTTATGGCTAATAGACCGAAGCACACTCAGGGAACATTTTTCAGATCACTACCAATTTGGTTTCTACATCTTTCCTTCTCACAACTCATACCAAGATCACTCTTTCTACTCCCTCTACTTCTCATTTTCAATAAGATCACATTTAAAAATCAATTATACCTAGAAGTTGTCAATGAATGCATGTACCACGTTTTATGCGAAAACATTCCGTATTTATGTGCATATATGCTAACATGATGCATGAGCAAGAAAAATGCATTGTCTTAATTTCTTTTTGAGCTCACATGTACTGAAATTTTGGGTCCTCACCCTTAATATGGGGACGGGATGTTACAAATCTTCTATAATACATTTGGAGAATCAGATGAGCCAGATTGCAAGTTTGTTAAAGGAAAGACCTTCGAGTTCATTGCCTAGCACTACTGAGGCCAACCAAAGAGAACATGCAAAGGCAATCTTATTGAGGAGTAGCAGACAGCTTGAATAAGTTAAGGAGAAGCAGAAGGATAAAGAAGTGGAAAAGAGTGAAGAAGAAGATAGTCGGGAGAGTGGCAATGAGGCCAAGGAAGCACCAGCTGCAAAGGAGGATCATCCAAGGTTATTTGCTGACCCCATCACACATCCGGTAAGATCTCGGATTCCTTATCCTCAAAGGCTGAAAGGTATCCAATTAGATAAACAGTTTAGTTGTTTTCTTAAGATATTTAACAAAGGACTAGGGATAATCGTTATAGGTTGTGATTAGTATTACAAATCTTTTCCTTCTGATGTGGAGGCAAAGAGACATGTTCCCGAACGGATGTCTCCAGAAAATTGGAATAATTTATTTGATTAGTGGGCCTCTCTCAAAGTTCAGGTTTGTTTGGTTTCCCTTACATTTGCTTCCATTAATCTTGTTAGATGATTTAATGACTATCTTTTTTTCTTTATTTAGGAAAAATGTGAGAAGATAAAGGTCAATAGAGGAAAAATGAAAACTCATCACAATCAAGGCTCCAAATCATTTGTTGTCATCCGAAAAGAATATGTAAGATCTTTGTTTACAAGTTATAATTATATCAATAATTGTATCAACAAAGCAGAGTGAGAAGGAACTACATGGATAAGAGCGAGATAAGATCACATTATACAAACTCACTCGTTATAAGAAAGGTCAAGGTTGGATGTTAGAAGAAGTAGAAAATAACCATGTAAGTATAATTTTTTAAAAAATTTTAAGTTTATTTATTTTTGTAGTACTAACTAATAATATCTACATCGAATATTAGTTTTATTTTTGTAATTTTAGAATAAGATGCAAGATTTGTTAAAAATCAATGCCTGAGGGAAATATAAAAGACATTTGCAATACTATGCTTAATATATGATTCGGTTATATCATAGGTCTTAAGTTTGATCAAAAATCATGTGTTTCATCCTTTTCAACATCAACATACATTCAAGGTCTTGAAGAAGAAAAGAAGTCGCTTAAGGTTATATTACAACATACTAAAAAAAAAAAAGTTGGTCAAGCATAAAAAGTACCTTAAAAAATTACTTGACTTAGATTATAAAAGCAGTGAAGATGAAAATGAATAGTCTTAATTACATCTCTTATAATTTTTTCTTCTAATTTATGTTTTTATTATAATTTAAATTTAATACTTTTTTTCTCATATTACAAATTAGAAGAAGATGCAACATCGCTGAGTAATTTGTATTATATCGTGTAAATTAATCCCTATATTTATTATTTTGTATATAATTATTGTAAAAGTTGTAATTAAAGTTTTGAACACGAAGAAATTTAATGATATTTTATTTTTTATATGCAATGCTTCAAATTTTCAATTATTTTTGTATAATAAATTAACAACAAAAAATATATATGTATTATATATAATAATATGGATTTAAAATGTAACAAATAATTATAATTCAATATGATATAACATTTGGTTAAAATGTAGATTAAAATTTGTTTATATTTTACAAAACGTAGCTAAAACCATTTGAAACGTAGCCAAAACTTTTTGGCTATGTTTTAATAAACTAAAAACATTTGGCTACGTTTATAGAAACTTAGCTAATGTTTTTTACATACGAAAACTAAGCGTAGCTAAAAGATATTGGCGACGATTTCCAAAACATTGCTAATAGTTTTTCGTTACAAAAATAAGACGAGATAAAAACTATTAGTGATAATTAGCGAAAAATGTCGCCTATAATTTTCAGTTACATAGATTTGGTGACATTTCATTAGTGACAATTTTGGATCTTTAGCTACGATATTTTTGTAATTAAATGTCCTTTTCATTGTAGTATAAGTCTGATGTTTTTACTAAACATAGTCTAAACGGGGACTAGTTTTACGACATATTATTAAATTTTTTCATTTTTTGCAAAAATACTCCTGATTTTTTTTAAAATTTCTGGCCAGTATATGCCCAGTATTCCAAATACTAGTGATACCGGCCAGTACCAAGTTAAACAGCCCGGTATTTAAACTCCTAAACATTCCATTTTATACTTTTTTCTGGCCGGTACGGTACGAAAATAGCTAGATGACATCATTAATCATTTAGCTAAATGCCAAAATGCTGTAGTTTAATTTTTAATGTCTTACCACACGGGATGTACGCATGGAATAAGGTCTAAAAATAATAATAATGTCATTTATATTTTTAACAGAAAAGTTTATTAATTTTAATTTTTTTTTCAAAAATTGACTTCTAAATATGCAAATGCGAGAAGTCCCATTTCCTAAAAACAGTCGTCAGCCGGGGGATATAATTTAGATAGAATATAGAAGATGAGAAGAGGAAAATATACAGGGAACGAAACATACTAATATTAAATCAACTTTGGAAAAAGAATTACAATGGCGAGCGCCCTATTTCCATAGGCCAGGCCCAGTCAAATTACTTTTACAAAAAAAAAAAAGCAAAATTTGGCACCTCAAACCGAGAACATCGTAGAAGTCTACAAAACACAATCAACAAGAAAATAGAACCTCACCCATTTACACATTTACCTATATACAAATGTATAAAGGTTAAAAATGGAACAAGAATTTGAATTTTAGACTTTTATTCTCTCCATTGAATTGGTTAGCCACTACCTGAAAACTTCATGTCCCGAGCAAATTCAGTATGCAAATGTGTTCAGAATTCGTATCTCTGGAGTTCACTCTCGCTGATGAGAGAACAGTTCCACAAGGCAAAAAGTTGGAACACACAAGACCCCCATCTTTGATTCATCTACCAATCTTCAAGCCACTCAGGAACGTTGAGATCAACATCCTGACAAGGGGAAGCTAAAGGAGCTGTGCAGTCCTCAGGATGAAATGTTGCCAAATGTTGGTTAACACGAGAGATTATTTCTTGAGGAACAGGAGAGCTTCTATCTCTAATTCCTTTCCAGTCAACACCACTAAACCAAGGGTGACATTTTACAGAATCGGGACCTGAGTATCCTAGCCTTTTCTGTTCATCAACTTCAAGTAACTGACCAGGTCATACACATGCAAAAGAATAAAGAATAACAAGTCAGCATATGCGGAAATTTTCCAAAACTAAAAGTTTGACATACTAGTTACGAGACCTTGTTTATAAGATCTGCAGCTTCAGGACTGAAAGTAGAGGGAATAGTCAGTTGTCCTCCCGCGATCTTTGCATAAATATCAAGCTCACTTTCTCTCCATGAACCAAATGGCATTTCACCTTCTAGCATAAAATAGATCAAGACACCCAATGCCCACCTACATATTTGTCAACATAATTTAGACTCTTCAGACACCTAGGCACACTTCTGATGAAGAAAATAAATAACTATAATTACCAAGGGAAGACAAATTTTGGATATTAGACTAAAGCAAACCACAATTTTAAGGCATATCAGATTGATTTGTTTACAGAGCCAGTGAAGTGACAATTACGTAATACTATAAGCCTGCTTACAGCTTGCAAAACTAAATTAATCCTTCCCCAAAACATATCATATACATATATATGTATCCACGATACGAATGAGCATTTCAACTCCTTCATGTTCCTTTTTTTTTTTTAGGCTCCACGAGATTCATAAACTGGGAATTGATTATTTCTCCCAATCCTTGACTAACTTATGATGATCAAATCAATGGACGTTAGTTTCCACTTTGGAGCACTAACCAATAATATGAATATCATACAAAATTTAATTTTAGTACGATACCGTATACCAGCAATACTAGTTACTCTTTCGAATAATTTTTAAAATTACAAAATGACTTTTCAATATATTTTACTGTTCCAATTCACTTCAATCTTCTCTAAAGAAATCATATTAATATACATTTGATATAATATTTATTCCTATTGATATTATTTTCATATACATATATTTCTAATATAAGCAATAACCACAATAACTAATATAAGAAAAAGGTCGCTTAATTCTCATACATATACCAAACTAAGAATAATACCAAGTAAAAAGAAATATGCATTCATAATAAGTGAATTTAATTTTAAAAATTTAATATATTTAAGTTAAACTAATATAAGTCTAAATACAAAAAAAAATTATTTCATAAATTCTTTTTTGTATCTTTATTATTTATAAAATAAATTGTAGATGATTTTAAAAAGTCATTCTTTTTTATGCATAGATAATTATTATTCCATTTAGGAGAAACTTTAAGTTTTTTCAATTTAATCCTAGAAACTTTTCTAAGAATTATAATTCAGAAAGGTATTTAATCAATATTTTGGTTATCCATAGATATTGATGTTTTTTTTTTGGACTGGTACAACCGCCCGATATGGTAAAATATTTTATTCATTGGCACTCACCCATTAGACATTAATTAAAAATTAATGTTACAACAAAGAGACGAAGCACAATTTTTGAAAGCAATAAACCCTTCCTTTGGTGGAGATGAATTAATCTTCTATAACATTTGGGTATGACGACATGATTCCCATATTGATGTTGGGTAATTGTGTCAAAGAAACTAGAATATTCACATAACTACTTTATATCTATACAATAGGCCTTAAAATATACTTTTAACCTTAAAATTTTCACCAAAATACAAATTAGACCCTATCATTTTGAAATGCTTAGAATAAATTTTAATATTTGAAAAATGTTCAAATTAAATCCTTAATGAACGAAAATTTGGACAAAATTAAGTTTTGTCCATTATATATCATATCAACGTGGTATAAATTTATTATTTTTTATTAATAGCGTGGGTCTCATCATGTAGCATACATGTGGCGTAATAGACCCACTTTTTAAATAGTCTTAAATTAATTTTAAGTTTTTTAAATTCTTTTTATATTTAACTATATTACAATTGAACTAATAAATATAAATTAACCTACATAATCTTATTTAATCACAATTCACTTAAATTCAATCGAAAACCCCTAATTAACCCATCTTACACCTTCACCGCCACTCCCATCTCCACCATCGATCCAGTTGCTCCTGCCATTGATGTTCCTTCCAAACACATCCCTAACACTGCCAATTCCCAAATGTGGGTTCAAACAGCAACAACCATAGGTGAACGCCACAATGTTTCGTTTATCCAACATGTTTCATGAGAACTGAATCTCTAATGCATATTCTTTGTTTATCTTATTTGCCATGAAAAAATACCACCCAACTTTAAACCCTAAATGCAAGCTTTTATTCACTTCTATTTAGAACCAACCTGTATAACTCTTCTCTGACACTACCAAGTCGATCTCTACAATTCCAATCTCTTCAATGAAAAGAACAAAAGAGAAAGTGTAAACACACTGTTAAGATGGTTTACAAAAGAAAAGGTAATAAAGGCTTGAAGCTCTCTGTGGATAGGCTGAAATCGACTCAATAGAACCTGGCTTGAATAATTTACATAAGGGTATTGGGCCGGTTCTTTAGTTGTTTATGTGTTGGTCTATTTTTTTACATTTCTGTGTGCGAGGTCTGTGTGATGTTTCTGTTACTTAGCAGGTTGTGGTAAAGGAATGGAGGGGAAGTTGGATGTAACAGAATGAGAATATGTTAGAGACCTGACCTTAGAACACTTAGAGTTTTACTATACTATTACAATATACTAACCACTACCGCAGAGAAATGTAGTATTTCTCCCCTAACCAGAGCTGAATAAGCTCCTCCCTAACCAGAGCAGATGCTCCTCAGAAGGTGGTGATCCTTCTGTCACTTTCATTACAAAATATTCTCGCTCCCTCTCTCTTCTCTGCCTACCCCTTTATAGACCCCCCCCTTGGGTACATTCTGTTATTCTAACAACTTTGCCACCTCAGCATACTACTGCCCTCCTGCCCACTGTTCTTCTTCTAGAATTCTCCCTCTTTCCCGAAGATCCTAACAGAATAGGAGTATATGGAGGGGCTGATAAGATAGAAAGAGTTAAGATTTAGGTGACATCTTTGTCAGGGAGAAAATGCAGCCTCTCCACTTGCTGTTGGGTCCTTATTTCGTAATAAACTCAAACCCGCGATACTGTTGGGGACTTAACTCCATCCAATTTTTTGTCTACTCAAGGTCCAATTTAAACATTTTGTAAACATTAAGGTTTATTTTGATACTCCAAAATATTTGGGTGTATTTTGATAAAAATCTTAGGGTCAAAAATACACTTTTTGCCCATACCATAAGTGATAGCACATAACCAACTACCTTCAACAATAATACTAGTGGAAAATATACAATTGCTTCTTGTTATGGCCTTACCTCCCCAGTTCTCATTTTATATGGATAAGGATGTCAATTTCTTAGCAGCTAAGGATCCACTAGACTTCCAACGCTCTATAAGCAACTATCCATATGAATGACAAGTAAAATTTAGTTGAACAAGACAGATGTAGTACCAGTCAGCAGTGAGATCATGTCCCTTGCCCTGGATTATTTCTGGAGCTAATGAATCTGCCATTCCACAAATTGTGAAAGTCCTCTCTCCGGACAATTCCTTGCTGAACCTGAAGTCCACTAGCTACAGAAGAATAAATAAAAATTAAACAAGCTATCATGCGTAGGCCACATGCATAGAGAACCTTGTGTATAAAGACAAGTAAATTGCATGTTAAACTATATACTATGCTAGGATCCCACTAATTTGGACTTCCATAAACATGAAATCGAAGCAGAACCAACCTGTATGCGTCCAGTTCGATCCAACATCAAAACATCAGGAGACACACCCCTATAAAGAACCTCATTCTGAAATCAAAATAAATAAACAGATAGAGAGATTAACTTGGGATGCAAACACAAAAAGTAAAGGTGGGAAAGGAGACATGTATAAACATGAACCTTGTGTAAATCTTCTAATGCAACAACCACAGAAGCAGCACAAAACCTTGCAGATAGCTCATCAAGTGCTGCATGAAGGATTGATGCCAAAGGACAAGCAATGCATGCATTTAGCAATATGCCTGCATATGTTTCATCAGCACAACTACATAGAACCTGTGGCACACAAGCTGAGGGGCTCATGTTCTTCATCAGATTCTTCTCCCTCAAGACTTGTGCCTCCTTTCCCAGCCTCTTGATCTTCTGCTTGGAGAACCTTTTCAGACTAAGCAAATTTCCTAAAACCAAAAAAATTAGTACTTGTTATCATTTGCATAGAATATGATATAATCGATCCTACCCCAGCAATACGTATGTACATATTATAATGAGACTAATCAATTACTAAAATATCATCTGTGCGGTATGCCAACAAGTAGGGAGGAGTTGGTCAGAGGAAAAAAAGTCACTTAAATAATGAGACCAACCGGAGTCCCTCAGACATACAAGCCCAATCTCACTGCAGTCTGTAGAATATAAACAGCCCCTCCACTCCTGTAAACAAATTTTATCCACTTAAATGAGAAATAATCACCTTTACAATTAGGCAAGATAGTCAAGACAAGAGAGTGCTCCTAACCAATTCAGAGAAGTGAACTTTTAAAGGAGCTGAAATACTAGTACTTTCAGCATATTCCTTGGAAAGATCTGTTGAAGCCCTAGACCTGAATAATCTGAAATGGTGACAGACATGAGATGCGATTTCGCAAAGCAAAATCGTAATATCATTTAGTGCTAATATTCAAAAATTTAAAACTTCCAAGAGGGAACTTGTGGGCATGAGAAATAGTCACCCACTGTGTCATAATTGGTCCCCAGTAGATCAAAAGATAAGTTCAAAAGGTTACTGGAAAAATTCCTCATGTAGAAGAAAATAGCATACTTTTCATCATCCAGTGAAAGCTTTGTCAGGGGCCCAACAACTGAATCAAACTTCTCCTTAGTTAAGACAGAGCATATGCAGTGACCAACAGCAATTGCTCTTATGGAACCAATATGTTCACCTAATAGTGCCCATTCACCAAAATAGCTTCCTTCTGTCTTGTCCAACAAAAGCCTCTCACCCTGTAGATTATGGTCATCATTCTCACTATTGGACTTCAAACTTCCAGCATTTGGTCTACTCAACAGCTCAGAATCAAAAGTAATCTTCACTTGTCCCTTCTGAACTATATATAATGCAGAGATTCCATCATTCTGCAAAAGGCATCCAGTGGGATAAAGCATAAAACAATAGTAAGAGAATCAGATTCTTTTAGCAACCAAAATTACCTCATCAATAATTATCTGTCCATCTTCAAAGGAAACTTCAGAGAGCGAATCTGCAATGTGACTCAACTGCAAGATTGTCAATCTTGAAAGAAGATCCACAGAGCGCAGCAGTTTCAGGGATTGCAAATTAGAAAATTCAGACATCAAAATTCCTCGAAAGTCCTCTCTTTTCAATGCCCACAGTGTTCCATTTGTTACAGCACGAACAGATGCCTGGAGTGGTTTATTATACCTATATTTCATACATCAACATGAAAAAGAACATCTTCAAGAGTTTTTTCATCATCAGTAATAATGAATTATAACAAGGTGGTAGTGGAAAGAAGGCGCTAAAACCATGTCCAATAACAGTAAGCAATCATACATCCCTCTTAAAATGAAGTGCTCGTAAAAACTTTCAAAATGTCAATTAGAAATACCGTTGGCCTCTTCAATTAACAAAATGTATTTAAAGGGTTGACTGAATGGTAACAAATTTATTATCTCTACACAGAATTCAGAAAACAGAGAATTGAATGCCATATAATTTCATCATCAAGTCTCATTCATCTACACTGGGGGGACCGTGCACACTTTACTCTCAACTGGCAAGCGCTAAATCATTGCAAGTGCACATACTTTAAATTCATATCAGCATAGCATTCTAGTGATTTAATACCAATTGTTTAAGTACCTTTCCAATTAATAGTTTAACGTGAAGCACAATTCAAAATTAAATATATCACTCGAAGGATTTCTTTAACAATTTGAAGGAGCATTAATATACTGAGAGTATGGCTTACATCAGTGCCAATTCTCCAAAGGATGATAACTTCTCCGCTGTGTAGCATTGTAAAACCCTAGGCACCTCTCCATTTTTACCTTCCTACAACAGAACAGAAACTCCAGTAAGCAACCAAGCTTTTGTCCTCAGGGAGGAATGAGAGCATAAATGACTACTTAAGAGAGTACCATAAATTCAAACCTGAGTTGCCAAGACTTCAAACTCTCCATTGCCAACGACATAAAAACAATCACCTTCACCACCCTGCCAATTGTGATCATCATTACACAACCAGAATTGCAGTGAGATATCCACCTACTAACAGAAGCAGTTTTGTTTCTGCATATGATTTATGCCCAGTAGCAAGTTTTCATTATGCTAACATAATATAAGTGGTACATTCCTACCTTACGATGCTTTACATGCATAGAAAGTACAGAAAAAAAAAAAGACTAGCAATTCTATCACCCATTGATCTGCAAATGAAAAGTTGTGTTGACCACCTAAATGCTTCAAATGCAGAGGTTGATCTCAGTTCATGAACCAAGCCTATTGCCTACCAGTGAGGAAGTAGACCAGTAAAGTTAGAAATGGAAAATGAAAGATGAACTAACCTGCTTAACAACAATTTCTCCCGGCTGGACATCAACTCTTTGCATACAATCCAACAAAACATGACACTGAGTGTCAGTAAGCTTTCTGAAGAGGAAATGGTCATGCAAAGCCCTTTCAATGTGTGCCTGAAGAATATAAGAAGCAAAATTTAGGTACAAAAGAAAGGGTCTACAAATATTGAGTGCGGTGAAGATTGTTGATACATTTCTCAGAAAACAAGTTTTGGTGCTTTAATAACAAGGAGGCAAACTCAAAAATTCTAAGCAGTAGCTTTATGCATCAAAGCAGAAATTAAATAATCATCTTTGAAATGCATTTGTTTGGTTGCAAAATTATGATGAGACTTTTTCTGAAAATATTGCCTAATGAGAAGGCAAAAACTTTATAAGAGAGTTTTTTACTTCTTCTTCCCAAGTTTTCCTACGGGCTGGAGATGGAGGAACCCAAAGTTGCCCTTTCTCTAGCGAATTTTCAAGAGCTCGAAGACATGCCCTTGATAAATCATGCCTTGTGCGGTGGCTCTTGGGGTTCCAGTAAGACATTGAAGGAGATTCTGATCCTGTCACTTCTACAACTTGAGGAGTAGGAGATGGTAAGACAGCACTTACACTTGTTAATGGTCCATCGGAACTCTGACAATCAGAATCAAAAGAAGAAAAGTTTGTGAATCAGTTACTTGGAACAAAGGGATCATGAAGAAACTATAACAGGAAAAGTTAAACTGAAAAATGCAACTACTCCACTTACATCAGTTAGACCATTAATATGAACAACAATCACAGTGATATCATCCGTCCGAGTTTCATACTGAAGCCAAAGTCGATAAGATTCAGCAACAATTGCAGCACACGCATCACGTGGATCTTTGTATTTTGCAACCTAAAATGATAAAGCAAACATGTATAGTGATAATATTTCCTGAGAAACTAAGGTAGGATGACATACAGAACAGGAAGATTAGCGAAATAGTGAGATATTGAAATGCAAAGTATTGCATCAGGATGACACATTGACTATATCTTCTATGGAAAAGTTTGGTTTTTGTTCTTTCCCAAATGTTATTCAATAATTATGGGTTTCTGCTAGTTGTATCAACCTTCAGAAGAAAAAAATTACCGATGAGCAATTGATGGTGGCCTCTCGAGGTATTGAATGACAAAAATCACGGAAAAACCTAGACAGCAACGACCACTTTGCATATATTCCCATTTTGTTTAATTAATTTCATTGCACATAGCTTTTTAATGACACCAATTCCAACCATCACTAAATGTAAAATCAGTTACTACAACTTCCTCCAATAATAGAAACACTTAGGGTGCGTTTACTTTCAGAAAACAGTTTCTTGTTTTCTATCTTGATTTTTTGCATATATTTTCAATTTTCATT
>JAOQMR010000212.1:8980825-8997942 GCA_027563865.1 Erythroxylum pelleterianum | reverse complement strand
ATTGATCTATTCTTTTATTAATAAACATGTTTTCTAATTATTTTCTATTTTATGAAAAAATTTTCTAGAAAACTAGAAAATTTTTAGAAAGTAAACGCACCCTTATATTCTTATACTTGGAAAATAAGTTGAAGAAAGAGATACCTTACCATGTCAACCACGCTTTGGCTAGAAAGAAACTCGAAGACTCCATCACTGGCAAGCACAAAGAAAGGATGTTGTGCAGTGAGATCCAAAACAGAAAATTCAGGATTGGCCACGACCCCAATCGTCTTGGCAATCGAATCCCCAATACTCCTAGTAAACGCAGTCCCGGGGAACATCCCATTTGGGACCCACAATCTCGGAGGATCACCATCATCACTCTCCTCGGTTCCCCAACACTGCACTTCTGGATTCTTCAACCCCTCTATCTGATCCAACGTCATCACTCTAGCCCCACACAGCTTCACTCTCTCCAACTCATCCGTCCTATATGGCGTCTGATCAATCGACAAATCAACGGCCACGATCTCCTCTCCTCTCCTCTCCCCAATCACCGCCCTAGAGTCGCCGCAATTGGAAACGTATATCGTACGTCCACGGACCAGAACCGTAATTGCCGTCGTCCCGCTCATGGAATCGTCCAAACTGTCAGCGTGAAGCTGCGAGTCGGTGGTCAAAAACGCGGAGTGACAGGCTGGCACAGCATCGACCTTAAACTTGCTGCTTCTCAACAGATTCTCGCACAGCTTTCGCTTCACGAATTGGGAACATTGCGCTCCGAATTCTCCATGTCCATCGAAGACGCCGAAGAAGTGATCGTCGGAGCTGGTGCCGAACGGTGAGTGGATGCAGAAACTGTCCTGATTGGCCTTGTCCAAGGCATCGGGATAGTAGCCTCGTTGAGAGAGGTAAGAGTACTTCAACTCGTAGTTACCGGATGGGATTCTGATTGTTCTAGAACCTTCCGGAGGGAGGAACTGAGATGAGACTCTGGAGAGTCGGGTAATGCCGGGTTCGGGTTCGCGTTCGCGGTGGCGGTTGTGGGTTTGTTCTCGTTCGGGTTCTGGTTCGGTTGGAGAGAAAACGGGAGCGTCGGTTTGGCGGCACGGGTCGTGGTGCTGTCTGATTTTGGGGTCTCTGGGGACACAAACCTCGCCTATACAGGCTCGAGAGTAGACGCAACCCATCAGTCACTCAATGCATAGCATAGGGACTAACTGAAATAAACAACTCAATAACAAATTCTAGTTTGCTTATAATTCCTATTTTCTGGGAGCTATCAATGTTGTTCGAGTTTTCTTGTCCATCTCATTCTCAAGTAGTACTACGATGACTATGAAACGCTATAGAAGAAAAACGGAAACAGTCAGCATGATAAATAACACTGATCCGAGAGTGCTCTGGGCGCGTGTCCTTGGAGCACGCGAGTTGGGGATTGAAACCTGGATACCGCCGGAAGCATTCGGCTGATTGGTTAAGAGGTACGAAAAGAAATAAATGATAATGGTTGTTATTTATTATAATCGGTTGAATAGTTTTTTATATCACAATTTTAAGTAATAGTTTATACTCCCGTAGGCGGGGGAATGATTTTGATTTTTGTAAATACTATTTTTTTAATATAATTAAATTATAGTTAATTAAAATATAATTAATTGATTAAAATATAATTAATTAGTTAATTATAATATAATTAACTAAAATATAACAAATTTTTATTTCTCAATAATTTTAACATAATAACTACTATCATATAATATTAATCATTCATTCATTTTAAGTAATTATTATAATTATATTAATTATACTTATTTTTTTATTCACTATATTTATTTCCATTGTTGTTACTATTATTATACCAAAATTCCAGCTTTATGATTTTGAGCTTTAACCGTCACCTTTTGGCCACCCTGTGTCATCCGCGTAACTTCTTTCTTGTAATACAAAATTTTATGAAAACTTTTTTTTTTTTGGTAATTAAAAGAGCTAATGTCAAAATGAGTTTTAAAAAATAACATCCAAGTAAAAATGTAATTACAAGTTAAATTCAAGATTCATAACAAAAAAAACGTATTTGCAGCAATAAATAGGAATTTACTTCAATAGGATATTTAAGTAAATATATATGTGATGACGAATAAGATATTATTATTTTTACTTAAAGATAAAACAAGATACTCAATGTATAAATAGTGTTAAATCTTTGAAAAAAATAAGATGGAAAATAGAAATGGTAAAATATAGAGATGTAAGCATTAATAATTCATGATTTAATACATAAATGACCACTTTTCTAAAATAAGAAAATTACAAATTTTGCTTGTATTAAAATCAGCAATACGTACCTATATAAAAATTTTAAAAGGTCTTATTTGGTTTATTGCAATTTTTATTTTTCATATTCATAATTCAATTAAGAAATAGGCTTATTGGATTTTTAATTTCTTTTTTATTTTTTCTAATTTTTTTGATTTATAAAAATGACTAAAATTTATTATTTGCATTGATAGCTGAAAATAAATTAGTCTATTTGTCTAAAATGTGGCCTAGAAATAGTAGTGCAATAAATGTTTAGCTAAGGAGTTTGTGGGCAACAAAAAATCAGGGACGTACGAAGAAAAGTGCTGAATTTGTGGAAGTTTAGGATATGGAAGTTGAGGAAATGGTGGGAGGTAGTAAAAAAATGCATAGCTAAATTTTTAAAAAAGAGGATGGACACCATAAGCAGAACTTTAGACAATCTTAAAGAAGAAGACAACTCCAAAAGCATTTTATTACTATCTTCCAACTTTCTTTCCATTGTTTATTCATTTTTTAATTTCAAATTTCCTTTGTATCTTGTTTTTTTTTCTTTTTTCTTAAATCAAATCATCTTTATTTCCCTACAAATTTTAGTATTTTGGTAGCTTAGAATTAAATCTTCAAAGTTTTTCGAAGTCCAATTATATTGTTGATAAGAAATTAGGTTTAAATTACGAGAGAATTCCTCTCTAGCATACCCAAATTACAGATTAACACCATACATGCCCAAATTATAGATTAACACCAAACAATTTGACACACCCAGTAAGACTCACGATGTTGTAAACACAAAATGGAAAAGAAATTGCTTTGCCTCCAACTCTAAAGAAAGAAGTCCTTACAATCATAGAGAATGAAGGCTTTGTGTCCCAGATGCTCGAAAATTATGAGAAGCACCCTCGCTTTCATATAACTTTCTTGTTGGCGAGAACCTAAACTTGGTACAATAGAACAACGTTGTTTGCACAAATGAAATTCCAGAATTGAAGTCTAATATTGCCTCTACAACTGATGTAATCAAAATATTAACATAAAAGTTTGACAAACTATTTATTACTTTAATACAATTTGCTGGGTATAATTTTCCTGATTTAGCAAAGAAAAGCTCCAAAAGACTTGGGGGGCATCTTGCTCCTAATACAATGGAAGTTAGAGAATGCAGTTGCCTTCCAATTACTTCCTCTATAGATGAATGATACGTCCCTCCTTATAAAAGGGAGGATGTCCCTGTGGTGCCTTCTTGCATTAATCTTAATATGTGTTAAACAAAAAATCCAAACCACTAATATTAGGCTCCTACATCACTCAATTGGCCGTTAATTTCGATTTATTAGACCCTGACAATACTGACATGATTGTGGCTTGTGCTATAGAACCTTTGGATATAGAATGTTTGTGCAGGATGGGAATCGCGGATATGAGTCATGAAAGAATATCCTTCACTAATCTGGGCCCAATTGTCCCTTCCAACCCACATGAAACCACAAAGAGTCGGGTTGTCATAGATACGCTGAGTAGTAGCCAACATCCCCAAGCCAATTTCGACGCTCGGTTAGCTCATCTTGAATGCCAGATGCGCCGAATGGAGCACAATTTGATAGCATATTGGGCACATCAAGGATTCGAATCTCCTTACCCACCAACCCCATGATTTCGGCGCTCAACTAATAGAGAAGCTCTCTTTTCTCTCTTCTTTTCTATTTTCGCTTCTTTTATCTTATGTCATTACATTGGGGACAATGTATGAATTAGGTGTGGGGATGGGGTATGTTCCATATAACTGATAGTTAGGAATCTTTATTGAAAATTTTTGAATGCTTATTGACTTATTTGCAATTAATTAGCCAACTTCAACACTTTCTAGACTTCCATTTTTAATGACTTAAGTATTACATATAACTTAAGTTAAATTTATTTTAGGACAATAGATGTCACTTAGTTAAGAAATACAAGTGTATACGCTTGTCAAGTTTTGACAATCATATGATTAAACATGGTGTATAATTGTGGTGAACTGCATTAACCTGTGAGTTTTTGGGCCTAAAATCAATATGTATTTCTTTGATGTGTGATTATCGTCTAAGGTGAACTTTTCTCTAGAACTTGCTTGGAATTGACTTGAGACCACATCTATACATGCATGCACAAAAATGATAAAGGGCATCTTTGTTTTAACCCTTAAGCTTAAAAAGCCAACCTAATTCAATATCCTTTGTTAAACTTTTTGAGCTGAACCCTTTTTATTGATAAACCAACAATAAACAACTAAAACCTCTCATATCTTTACCCATCATAAATGTAAGTAGGCATTCTAACCACAATTTATGTCAAACTTATTTAGAGAGATATGAAAAGCAAGGAAAAGAAAAAGATGAAAGGAAATTGAAGAGAATTAGATTTGAATTGTGTGTTATGCTGTTGTCTTTAAATATCAGTACATTGATGAAAAAAAAGAAAGAAAAGAAAAGAAAAAGAAAAATAATACAGCAGTGAAAAACAAGTTATGGAGTAATCTATCTCTACGGAATGACGTTGTTGACTCCTTTGTGATCGAATTTGTGTCTCCACAAGTAGTTAGGTGCTTTGCTAATGTTTATGATTTTTGCCCTTTTTCATTTATCAATCCTTATCTTTACCTATAGCCCAATACAACCCTGAATAAAGTGCTTTTGATTTGTGCATGTTTGTATTTCAAGTGGTGAAAAGTTGGTGAAAAAGCAAACATATCGTAGAATATTTGCATTAGAAGAATTTGAGTGAAATACTGAACTAACAAACACTTGAGTGATTTGAGTGAAATCTAATCCGTGAGAGTTTGCTATAATTATGTGCTAGTTTTTAAATATGATTGCTTTAAATTGACTTTGTTTATATTACTTGAATGGTTAACTCTGTGATATTCATTAGTGACAAATTGTTTGACTCTCAAAGTGTGCACCATTTACTGTTGTGAGACTTGGAATAAAGGAAGTTGATTAGTTGGCCAATTGATTGTAAATATAGTTTGTCGAGGACGAGTAAAAGATCGGTGTGAGAGAATTTGATAAGTTGTTATTTTTGGCTAACTTTGGATATAAATCTCTTTAATGTGTTGAAATTTTTATTTAAAATTAATAAACTTGTTTTTTAATTATTCTTAGATGGTTTTCAACACATGGGAGATGAATTTGAATAAAAAAGATGCAAGGAAAGCAAAGATAGTTCAAATTCCTAGCTGGTAGAAAAGTTTTTGACTAAGTGCGCGCACATGCAAAGGGAAAATTTATTTGCAGAATCTGATTTGAATACAAATTCGATACATTTAGGATTTTTATTATTTAGGGAATCAAGTTGTCTTTTAGGTGGAGATCTACTGCCTAATTATATAAGGAGTGTATCTGATAAAGATAACGATAAGAGGAAAGAGAGGACACTTCTAGTTATATCATCTTTACATTTTCTGCTGTTTTATTTTTAGGTTTAGAGGATTTTCGTATTTTTCTGGAAAAGACCAGATATGGAGACTATGTGTTTTGCTATTCTTTTGTTAGATTTTACCTCTATTTTGAGTAACTAAATTCTTCTTCTTGGTTGAAGTGAATCACGTTATCTTCTAGTATGTGTGAGATTTTCTGAATAAAGTTTATTTCATTGATGAATATGAAGTGTTTTCCAAATTGTTTTTTATGATTGAATTGATTGATCTCTAGGGTGTGTAACTAGGAATTGATTGATTTAATTTACAGCCAGATTAGTAGAATCAAGTTCAGTTTTGCTAATCTAAAGTGGCCATTAGGACTACCATCTTTACGTTAGGGATTGGAAATTCTAGAAAAGATACTTATCTAGATTAAATACATATCGTATGTGTATTGTCTTGCTCACTGGTTCTCTTGGTTCTTAAAACTATTAATTAATCAAACTTAAGATCGTATCTAAGCTGTTGGTTAATAAGAGTGATTAGAACACATGTTTCTATTCATTTAATCTTAAGAGAGAACATCACTCAATGAGTATTTGTTAATAGACTTAATTCTATATTGATGATCCATATTAGTTTGATAACGTAGGTGAACTGAAACTAAAGTTCGTTGTTAATTTTCTAGATCTAAATATTTTCGTTTATTTCAAATTTTGTCATTTTTAATTTCTTTAAATCACGTTAATTTGACCCCCTAACTCATATAATATTTACCAATAGATTCCTCATGGGAACGATCTCTACTTTTCACTACTACATTAATTTTTGTTGCAAGAAGTTGGTTTCTTTTTATATTTGGTTGTAGGGGACAACATTACCATACATAAATGCAAATTAAATCACATAATTATGATCTCATTATAATTTCAATTAAATAGTAATTAGTCTAGGGATTTTACCTCTATTATTAAAACATCAAATGTAATTAACAAAATATATAAAGATAAAAAATGTTTTTATTAATTAAAATAATAATTTCATATATAAAATTGCAGCAAACTAATTGATTGCAAGGGCATTAACTAACAGAAGTGAAAATTATGGCTTAATTAGTTAGAGATGATGGAGATTGGCTTTGTGTTGAAAATATAAGTAATTTTCTACATGTTAAAGATAACTGATAAATGATTATTTGGCTATAATTATATACCCATATTTAATGTAATTTGTTTGATATTTTATAGCCTTATAGTATTTTTGGTACTTAATTCACTTTAAGTGCATTTATAGGTGATAATTGCTTTCTTAGACATAAAGGGGAAGAATTTGGATGAAATCGGCGCATGAAACAAAGATTTGAAACAATTTGAAGATACACCTCCATTTACAGTGATTATGTAAGTCTTTGTAAACATGTGGAGACTGAAAAATTTTGGTTTTGGTCATGTGGAATTACATGTCTGTGTATATTGATATACACAGCTGTGTATATTGCCCGTATAAGTCTTTGTACCTGTGTAAAATCACTAGTTCAGGTGTAAAATCACATGCTCGTTTATGTTGATCATGCATAATTCAAAAACCTAGTTTTTACTATAAAAGGACTTGAGCTGAGACAAAATGAGAAGAGCTTAGTTTTTACTCAATTTTAAGTCATAAGACACATAAAGAGGCGACAACTCTGATCAAGGGATGAGAAAAACACAAAGATAACATCAAAAGATCCAATAGAGAGCTTTATCCAATCCAAACTTGCAAGAAGATTCTTTAGAAGAAAAAGAGATACTTAGAATTATGATTTCTTTATTTTCTAGTTTTCCTTCTGCATAGTTGTCATTGATTTCTTTTTCTATAGATAGGAACTAAGTCATTTAGTGTCTAGGTGTGATGAACCCTAAGTCATGATAACAACATAATTTGATCTTTTATTAAATGCAATTTTATTGATTGATTTATTACGATTCAATTATGCATTTTATTCTTGTTCTAATATATCTGGAATATCAGTGCATGATTTGATTTCATATGATTGAGATTGATAAATCCTTTTGTATGAATAAATTTACCATAATTTGAAGGAGTTGCATGCAAATCTAAAGATAGAGCAACATAAATCCTCTAAATTAGGGTCAAACTTAATAGTAGAATTCACAAATAAATAATGCAATCCTAGAGGTTTTAACCGGAAAGATTTCCGTTAATCAACTAATGGACTAGATGCTAATAGTCTTAAGGAAGTTATTAACATAAGATAATAATTTTCGCAGTCTAATAATCAATAATATAATTGTATGATAAAAGGTTAATAATTAAGGATTCTTAGGGAAATTCATTACCTAGACAATATTATTTTATATTGATTCTTCGTAGTATTTTCCTTGTTATATGTTCGGTATTGTTTTAATTCTTAGTTTATTTTTTATTAAATTTTTAATTAAATTCACAATATTAAACTGTCTTATTTTATATTCATTTATATGTAAATGAACTTATTATTTTATTATCACATGATTTGTGTTATATATGTTATGTATGCAAATTAAACTTAAGTATTATAATTGGTATTTGATTGTTATATGAATAATGATTGATAACTTTGTGATCTTTCAATTTCAAAAGCAATTGAAAACTAATCTTGTATAAGAAAATGTGTATATTTTCATTATATGACATTAGCATACACATACAATATTTGTTTTTCTTAATGTTTCAAATATGACTACTGCATCAAAGAATATTATTGTTGAGCTTAAAAAAGGTGAAAACTTGAATAGTAAAAGCTATAAATTTTGGAGCATAAAAATCTAATATATGATGAAAGAGCAAAAAGCTCTAAGACCATTAAATATAACCATGGATATTCTTAAGGAAAGAAATACGAGCTAACGTAAATGGGGATCATGATACATATGAGATATGGTAAAAAAAAGACTCATTAGCTCACATTATGTTGCTAAACAATATGGACAATGACATCGTGCATGAGTTTAGAAAGCTTGAGATTGCTAAGGACAAGTGGTATAATCTGGCTACTAGATTTAGAGGCACCTTAGTGACTAAATTTAGGTCACTTACTATCAAGTTTTTTATATATAACAAATGACAACTATGTCTTGCAAAAGCATTTAAGGCATATAATTAATATGATAAGTGATCAATGAGATACTGGTCATGAGTCTCTGCCTTAAATTTTAGAGCATATGAAAATGCACCCGATATATAGTCAGAATACTAAAAATATAGAGAATGCTACAAAGCTTCTTGTATTAGAAGAAGATCTCAAAACTTCTAAGGTAACCTATAAGGTATAGCTTCTTGTATTAGAAGAAGATCTCAAAACTTCTAAGATAACCTATAAGGTATATGTAATTAATTATAACTAATATGAATCTAATAAGAAGCGCAAACATTATGGTGTACTCAAATACTAAAGCTAAGAAAAATATTCATAATTGTTAGGAATCTAAGAAGGCCAAGTATAACCAATATGGAAAAGAGAAACATCCATTCAATAAAAAAACATAAAAGGAGTGAAGTGATACAATTACAGCAAAAATGTTTTCACTTGTGATTGTAATGAGCCTAAAAAGATAATCTTTTATTACAAATATTTTCCTAATTGTTTTTCTTATTTTATTTTTCTAGCTAAATATACTTTGTGGATTCTAAACTTAGGAGCACAAACCATATAATGAAGGATAAGGATACTTTCATAGAATTTTGTAAAATCTTATAAGGAACATGATGGATTTACATAGGTGATAACTTAAAGAGTTGTTGTATAAGGGATTGATATATATACATTAGACATGCATGGTAATCGATTCCTAATAATATGATGTGTTGTTTGTTCTAAAGATTCAAAGAAATCTTATTTTTGTCTTGTTATTAATGAAACTTAGATTTAAAGTAAACTTCCATTGTAGTGTAATGGATTTCTATCTTGGAAACATTTATTATGTTCATGGATTTATGTTGGATAGTTTTATTATGATAGATTGTGTTTATCAAAGAAAAATATAAGCAATTCCTTATTTACATCGTCTAGTAATTTAAATCATGATGCAATTTTATGACATGTCAAACTATATCATATTGATCAAAATTCAATAAGTCAATTAACTAAAGAAGGCCTTTTAGGTTATTTAGATCAATGAGATGTACCTATTTTAAAAATTATCTAGCTAGTAAAATCACAATAAATCCATTTAGAAAGGGAAAATGATATTATAATCCATCATAATTAATTCATCTGAACATATATAGTCTAATCAACGTGAGCAAAATATATGAAACTATGTATTGTATCACTTTTATAAATGACTATACTTGGTATGATCAAGTCTGTTTAATTCATTGTAATTCAAAAGCATTAAATAGTTTCATAAAATGTATGAATTTGGTGGAGAATCAATAATACAAGAAAATAAAAGCATTAAGAATGGATTAAGGACAAGAATATTTATATGATAAGTTCAAGATGTTATGTAATGAAATAGGAATGGAAAGACAACTGACTATTTCGTGAACCCTATAACAAAATAATGTTGCAAAAAGATGAAATAATATGTTTCTAAAAGTGATTAAGTCTATGACGGTACAAGCAAATGGTAATTAGCTTTTCATCTTGCTTCTATGCTTTCTTGACTTGTTGTAAAAAGTTTTGTTTGAGCCTCAACTCAGCTACAATGGCTCTATCACTGGCTAATCTAGCATTCATTGCTCTTAAAGTTGATGATGGTTTCCTACTAAGAGCACCGGGTACTACAATGGAGTACAGGTATTAGGTCCATCAACTGTTTCTAATACAAACCTCTAACCACTAACCCCAGAACTTGCTCCCATGCCTCTACTTATGTCCCTCGGAGCCATAGGAACTAGACTCTCTAGTTGACTAGCTGTCTGATACTGTCTACCAAGGCACACTTATTGAAAATTCTCCATAGATCCACATCGTAGGCATGCTCTCATCATCTTTCAACACTGTCTGCCACGTTTCTTCCCACAATTATGACATAGGGTAATTACTCCACATCGTGACCCACTATAGATGGGGCTAGCTGTCATGCCCTAACCATTAATCTCTAACTTTGTTCTGATTGGTAGTAGGATGTCTGTGTTTATGCTGAAGCCTAAGACATTGAACCCTTTTGCTTCTTACTGGTTGAGAAGGATGAACTAGATTCTCCGTGACTCTTTTTTCTGTTGTCCCTTGTTTCTCCATTTTTGTTCATCAATATTATCTTTTTCAATCTTCAAAGTTGCTTTCATCATCTCTCCATAATCCCTAATTTACATTGCAACAAGGAGTTTCTTGATGTTATGGTAGAGACCTGCATCAAGTCTCTTACACTTATCTGCCTCTGTCGGAATTAATCTCTCAGCATACATACTCAGTCTATCAAACTCTTTCTCATATTCTAATATTGTTCTATCCCCTGTTTCAAATGAAGGAATGCATCCCCCATCTTATCCTTATAAGTCTCTCTTACATATTTATCTGCAAATTGGGACAAAAAGTACTCCCAAGTAAGATCTTGTGGTGGAACAAGCCTTTTCATAGACTTCCACCACTGATATGTTGGTCCTTGAAGAAGACCAATTGCACACTCCAATCTCTCTACTGGTATGCAATGGAGAAGATCAAAATTTCTTTTTATCTTAATTAGCCAAAACTCGGCATCTGGAGCAGAGATTGATGGCTCCCCTAGAAAATCCTCTGCTCCCAACCTCTTGGCTTTCTCCAATTTAAACTTCTGTAATGAAAGAGGTGGTTATGGTTGTACAAATTGTTCAACAACCATTTGTTGTTTCATATACTCTACTATAGTTTGGAAAACTATACTCAGTTGGGAGTTGGTTGACCAGCAGGTGATGGTACAAGCTATGCTGGCTGCCCTGCCATGCCTCTATCTACATCACTAGCTGAGGCATGACTTTTCTCCTCTTCCTCAACGGCTCCCCTAGCTCCTGGCTCCATTCTTCAGTTTATAATAGAGGGTATATCTACATTAGAGTCATATTATATTTATGATCCTGCATTTAACATGTACACAAATCACCTTTCCTTTATTTACTTAACGATAGACTCGAAACTGCCTAAATCGAGCTTTGATACCACTAAATGTAACACCCCATACCCAATAATGGAATCAGAATACCAAATGTTACCACATCCTTAAATACCTAAAATTTTAAATTACAAAATTTTTTATTTAAAACCTCATTATTCTAGCAAATACTATTCACTTTATAAAAATTTTGACTGAGTTTTTTCTATATTCACTTAAAACCACCTACAAGAAATTCCAATACACTTCTCATTTATTTTATTCAACTATCCATCTTCATGTCAAACTCTTTGATAAAATAATTTGCCTATCCTTTAATACATTTCAACTCATCTAAACCAAATTTCATACATAAATTTCATATATAATTCACAATATAATTCTCTAAAGTCCTTCATTTCTTTATGTGCACGTGTCATAACCAAAACAAAATATAATTCTATAGTACATTCACCTCAAAGTCTTTTGCAATCCTTTATGTGACTCTAGTCTTTGTAATAGACCCACCACAGTTATCTTCTAATTTTCTTCAAAACCTGTGCGCGGAAAAAAAAAACCACGTGATAAGGTATAGGTTTAATGGTGTTTAAGCAATTCCATTTCTCATCTAATTAAATTCATTCAACCATAATATGCATATCATATAATCTTTTCCAAATATAAATATCTTCATTATATGCCTAAATAGGCATTAAATTTTCTTTATGAAATACAAGCATGTGTCTATTGTATTCTTTCGTATCTAATTACATAAGGATCAATAAATTGTGCAATTTAATGACTACTTCCATTTGAAGTTCTTTAATCGTTAGTTATGCATTTATATATTTTTCTATAATTGCCTAAAGTAAAATTTAATGGAATTGCATAACTAAGCCAGATAAGAAGGATTTTAAAAAATATGGGACCGAGTTCTCAAAACCATACAATTCATTTACATATCTATATCTTACGGGACTGAGCTCTCGGAGCCATATAGTCTATAACACAAATCAAATATAATGTATGCCAATTGAGGGAAATACAAATTATAAGTCCAAAATCTAAATTAATCACATATACTACTTCATTTAGTATCTAATTAAATATTTTCAGCAACAATTTCATAAACCCCCAATTTTATCTCAAGAATCCTAAATTACATAATACACAAGTTTTAGGAAAAAAATAAAATTGCTTAAACACATACCAAATTGATGCTCAATTCTTCAAATTAAGCTTCAATAAACTTCAATTTTACCATCAATTCTTTATTCCTTCTCTTTCCCTTTTTCTCTCTCCTTCAATTCCTCTTCTTTATCTTCATAATATTGCATAACAATTCAATTTCATGCATTTTCATTCAATAATGGATGCAACTACACTAAAATCATGTACTAAAAACAACCAAAACTAGGTTGATGATTTAATGTTTAATAGGTGATTTATGGATAAAAAATAGAGAAATTTTGCTTGAAAATGGAAGAAAATGAAAGAAAGTGGAGAAGGAGGAGGCTTGTTCTCGGCAATTTATGGGAGAAGCAAAGAAGGGAGGTGGCAAAAAAAATGTCATATGGTCCCTTAATAAAATTTTCCATTTTTTCAGATCCAAAATTAACTTTAACTTTTAATCCATTCTTTTCTTCTTCTCAATAAAAATACCCATAAAAAATCAACCTTATATAAATACCTTAATTAATATCATTTATTTCGGGTTTGACGTTCACCCCTTTAATGGGTCAAACTTTGACCACTATCAATTCTTGGTCAAACTCTCAAAATAAACTTGTTTTGATCTCAAATTTGATCCTCAAGTTGTCCTTAAATAATATTAACCAATGCCAAATAAAATAAAGTACAATTTGGGTCCAGGGTATCACTATTCATGAAACAAGATTTATGGGCGTTATAGACTTGGCATTCAATGTTTTAAGGAAGGAATCATGTGAAGAAGAGACATCCGTAGTTAAAGTGGTGATGAATACCTCATCTTTATCACTAGGAAACACAAAAAGTTTTTGAAGAGAGAATTTCTCCATAACAAAGGACATTAAGGAAGGTAAAAGTTATTTAAAATGTAAATCTTCTAGTATTACTTATTTTAAATATACAAAATTCAATCACATGATGTCACAATATCCTTTACTTAAAGATAATGATAAGTATGAAAGAAAAAGTAAGAAGGGAAATGAAAAAATAAGAAGAAAGCATTTAAAGCCTCATCTTGGGATGACATAATTGAATAGACAAATGAGCATTCAAAAGGAGAGATAGCTTACATGTGTTTTAAAGAATATGGTGAGATAATATCCAACTTTAATTTGTATGATACTAATAATGATTTGACATATAATAAACTAATCAAAAGTTGAGAAATTATGAGCAAGAAAAGAAAGAAATTATCCTTTTAACTCAAAGAAATTTAAAAGCAATTGGTTGCATACATGCATAAGAATAAAACAACGAAGATTAATAAGCTTAAACTATAAATTGGGAGGAGTAAGCTAAAACTATAAATTTTGTCTTAAATAATAAAAACAAAAGGAAATTAGTTTTTAAATGATTAAATGGTCATTATATATATCTTAAGTGCTAGATTTAAGTTATGAAAAGATGAAATTGTTAGTAAACTAGTGAACTTAGATTAAATATTAAGTATGTTTGAACCAACATCTATATAGTATTTCATGAATATAAGACATCCACTCTAAATAAAAAGGAGTTAGTACTGCAACATATGACTCATATCATATGCATACAATTGATTATAAAAAAAGAATTAATGTAAGTTATAAGATCTCAACTTACGTTGTATGAGACATTAAATATTAAACGAGTCTCATAATATACCCTAAGATTCTTGTCTAATTATGAATAATTAAATTCATTGCTTACTACTTCAAAATATTACTAAATAAATATGGATGATGCAATTTCATGAGATAATTCTAGGAAAGTAAATTAAATATAATTTAAGAAAATTTAAAACAAATAAATGTTATTTTGGTTGATAACTCACATAAAAATGTATTTAAAGATGGTCAACGTCCCTTAATGAAAAAATTGAATACAATTATGATCTAATAAAATAAATGAGATTAAAGAAGAATAAAAATTTGAGATATGATGTAAGGTAAATAAAACAAAATTTGCTTATTAAATAATTTATTAATTGATAAACCGTATATTCCTAATAGATATATGGTAATAAGCTATTGTCGTGTATTGCTCACACGAATTATTGGACAAGTATAAAAAATGCATGCATAATTCTAATTAATTTAGGGGTAGAAAATAGTAGGCACATACACATATAATGAGTTAGTTACAAAAATTACCTAACTACCAAGGAGTTGAAGTTTCAAATTATCATATATGTAAGATGTGATCCTCTAACATTAAACAATATAAAAAGATCAAGAAGAAAGAGGATTTTATTAAAACAAGTTTTTTAATGTCTGAATTATCAGTAATGTAATTATATAATTTTATAAAATAAAATCTATCATATTGAAGAATATTCTATTTTGTTTATGCGAACGAACAAAGTGATTGGAATAATTCCAAAAAAAAAGTACAAACAACAAGAGTTAAACTTTTGAGGACAAAGGAAGAGGACATAATATAACTCCCAACCCGCTGTGTCTTGTCGTAAGAGAGCAGGTTACATTATAGTCTTTTTTAAATTATTTAGAACCAAAATTACCGTTGTCCCATTTGTCTTTGGTCCACAAATTCCTGACCTACGCGATACTTGGAAAGCAATTTTAGCTTTTAGGTTTGGAAACAAAATTTAAGAATGAAACACTGAACAACACAATTATTGTTCAGTGTTTAAATAAAATAGTGGTCTCCTTTAAACGAAAAAAAAAAGCGACGAATATGTCAGCAAACGCGAGGTATTCCAGTGATGGCTCTAGTAGGCATATATAAATTTGTCCTCTTGTACCTGCCCAACACTTTGACATCGAACACTACACGCTATATCCAAATCAGAGCCACTATATTTCACGCAATAGATCAAGAAAACAGTAATCATAGCACTATAATTTGAGAGGAAGAAAGAAGAAAAGAGGAACGAAAGAAGATAAGATTGCCTTTTTCTGGACGATGGGGACCAAAACTTTAAAAGATGTTGGACTTGTTATTGAGTCGAGGAAAGCTAAAATGCCTCTCACTCTCTCTTGAAGAAGACATTCGTGCATGGTGAGTTCGTCAGCATGAAGGGGCAGCAAGTTGTGGGGCTTCGCAAGCTGATGCTGACTCTGATAAAAGCACAGCCTCACACTGAAGAGTTGGTTGACAGAGTCATCATTTGCTCAGCATGTCCATGGAGATTAGATAATGCCTTAATTTCTATATACTTCTTATTAATTGCAACCAATCTTTTAAAATTCATCAACCAAGATATAAAAGTACGTAATATATGTTCTTTCAAGGACTTTCATTATGCCAATATAATCTAACTTGTGGTACTATGATTAGGTTCGATGGTGCTATAATTATACTTTATAACCACTAACAATATTCATGTTATAACATGATGCATCGCCCTTAGTTATTGTCAATTTTGAGCATTTTTACACACTTCGTCTTCATTTGTAAACTATTTTAAGGGTGACTTATTTATGATCCATGTTGAAAAATCGAGCGTCGAAGTTCCGTAAAATTTTTGTTCTGTCACGATTGTTTCTAACTAAAATATATAGTTGATTCTTACAAAGCAACTAGGCAAGCAATTGCAATTTCCAAAATTCTTTTGCAAGCAAACAATTAAACGTGCAACAAATAAATCACATACACAGAATACCAAAAATTTGTTAACACAGTTCAGCATGTCTGGTCTACATCTATAGGACCCTCACTCAAATTAATCAACTTTCATCGTAGTACAATAGGTTTAAAGAAGGCTATTACGGAGCCTACACTACTCACTTCTTAACGCTATCTACTTGTACTCACACCCATAAAAGTATCTCATATCCAATAGTAAGACCTGTTGGATCGCGTACAGTTCGAGTATTCACAATACACTGCGGAAAAGACCATACAATAACATGATGTATAATCGGAAATACCAAGGATGTACGAAAATACCTTATTGACGTGGATAGGTTGCTCTTTTTTTGGATTCCAAAACACTGCAAACGCGAATGCCCTCTACCGGTATCCACACGAGTATGCACGATCCGGGCTGCGGCTGTAGTGTGTTAGCACGTCCTGAAACTCTTTCCGAACGCCGCATGATTTTCCTCTCAGATGGTGGCTAGGATTTCGTGACAATTGTTTCTTACACCTAATGTAACACCCCACTCCCACAAGACACATACCCGACATCTATGGTAATATCCGAGTACGTACCCCGTAAGAGTGACATGCTA
>JAOQMR010000212.1:8906173-8963929 GCA_027563865.1 Erythroxylum pelleterianum | reverse complement strand
TCATCAATTAAGAGTCAACGAGTGCATAACAATTAAGAAAATGAGGCCACTTAATAGTATAAACTTGGGTTCAATCACCTCTAAACCCAAAAAAAGAGAGAGTAGAAAACGTAAAGATGATCTAACTAAAAGTGTCATCTCTTTCCTCTTATCGTTATCTTTATCCGATACACTCCTTATATAATTAGGCAGTAGATCCCCACCTAAAAGACAACAACTTGATTCCCTAAATAATAAAAATCCTAAATGTATCAAATTTGTATTCAAATCAGATTCTGCAAATAAATTTTCCCTTTGCATATGCGCACACTTAGTCAAAAACTTTTCTACCAGCTAGGAATTTGAACTGTCTTTGCTTTCCTTGCATCTTTTTTATTCAAATTCATCTCCCATGTGTTGAAAACCATCTAAGAATAATTAAGTAACAAGTTCATTAATTTTAAATAAAAATTTCAATACATTAAAGAGATTTATCCAAAGTTAGCACAAAAATAACAACTTATCAATGTATTGTTCCTAAATTGTTCCAAGTTTTAGTTTTTATCAAGATGAGATATCGATAAAACGGTAAAACTAACATACTTCATGTTTCTTTCTTATGAAGAAAGTAATTGATTTCATGAATTAAAATATGAAGATACTTAAACAATCACATGGGTGCTTATTAAAGAATAAATTCAATGAGCTAACCCGATTATGGGAATCATAAATGGAATATTACTTATATGTCTATAGATTTTCCTATTATAATGGTTGTATAATTGATCCTTATACTTGAAATTACCAAAGTATCTCATATAGGAATTACTATATTTTGATACTATTTATTACCTATTTTAATCAAGGTAGCTTAGTTGGTGGTACATAGCTATAGTGTGAACCATATGGAGATAATCAGTCAATAAATGATTCATCACTCTAAAGTAATTAGAGAGAATGTTTCAGTATTTTTTATTAGTAATGATTTAAGGAATTTTCTAGTTTGGAGTGAATTGACATTTGAATTTTTTTAAATATCAATTATAAATCAATTACTAACTAGCAAGAACAAACATGAGTGAATTTATAAGAGTAGACACTATATCCATACTCTATATCTAATTAGATGACTAAAAGATTAAATTATATATAATAACCTTGCATAGCTAGCCTGAGCCAAATTACTGTAAGATTCCTAATATTTAGGTAATCATGACATATTACTAGATGTCAATATTGATATATGATTATAAATTATTTAGTTAGAGAATTAAAGATAAATTAAAAAGAGTTTTAATTTATCTAATCCTAATTATAATTATAATTATACTTTATAATCATTGTCAACATATTAAGAATCTAATGTGTTACACATAATGAGTAGTTAAAAATAGAAATTTAAAGTTAAATTAAATTGGACTTAATTATTAAAATGAGAAACTTTATAGATCAAAAATGAGATATTTGACTTTATTAAAATTAATTTATAATTATAATTAGAGTTTGACTTTAATTATAATTAGGAGATTTAATTTTAATGAAAATAAAAATCCTAATGATTTTTTAATAAATAGGAAATAAGCATAAGAGAACTAGCACTACTGTTTATTCCTTTCAAATGTTGAGTTCCTTTTCTTTGCTTTGTGAATACTGTTAAAGGCTGGACCCTTAAATAGCTCATGGCTGACACCTCGTGAAAAAGGTTTGGACAGGAATTCAAATCAGGTACATTTTATTTAACTTTTATGATTTATGTTTTCTAAGTTATTTAATTAATGAGATTTGATCGAGAAACTATAAAATTTTATTTTTCTCTACCCCAGTGATTAAATTAAGGTTAGTTTCCTAGTAATGGTATTAGTGCCTTCTTTAATTGTTTCACTTGATTAAATTGCTTGATTGTTATTGATTTGGTAAAAATTAAAGCTTAAAAACTTGTTTTAATGAATTCTCTGACATTGATTATTGCATTAATTAATTAGAGTTTGTTTTAAAATTTTGAAAATTAAAAATCCCTTATATTTTGTTGTTTTTTTTGGAAAGACAATCTCGCGTGCTTAACTTGAATTTTAATTTTATAAAAACTCAATTCACATGCCCCATATATGTTCTGCTCTCTTTGTCGTTGTTTTAAAAATTTTAGTTATGTTTTTGTAAACTAATTACCTTGTTTGTTTTTGTGAAAACTGAGTGGTTCCTAGAACATAAAATTACATGATCCTATAGTGTCACGAATCAGAATATGCTTCTCGTTTGAGATCTACAAATGAATTGATGCATATCCCCCTAGCTCCGAATTAGGTTCAGTTTGTGTGGGTGTTGGTTATGGAATGAGATTGTATCTAGTTGCGTTAGCTTGCTTGGTCAAAATCAATGGCAGGCATCTCCTACAGTGAGTCATCAACGACAGCGAATATGGCCTGTAGTGAAGGAGATAGCAAGTGGCGATAATCACCATTGGCTAGGGCGTCAGTCGCCTAAAAGACACGGGAGAAATCTCACAACAAGAAGAAGCAAGACACTCAGAAGATGAGACTCCGGGGGTGGTTAAAGACAAATCAAAATGACGATAAAAACCTACAGGGGAGGTAGCAGCGGGCTGACAAAACCCTAGGACCTTGATTGGTTAGAATGGATTGTTGAGCGGGAAAATTTTTTCTTAAAATTTAAATTATTACATTTGGTTCGTTTTTTTAGTAGTTAAGAAAGTAAAAACTTTCCTAATTTAAGGAAAATAGTAACACTTTTCCTAGATTCTAAATCCCAACACTCCTTTGATATTTACTATTTAAATTACTTTCTTTAAGAATTTAATTTAAAAATTATATTTATCAATTTAATCTAAAAACAATATCACGTGCCTTTAATAGGGAAACAATGTCTAATGGTAGACGCTAATAAATCATTAAGTCAGATAGCCCTACTCTATTTTTGTTTTAATTTTTATGTGTTTTAAGTTGTCCTTTTCAATTAAATTGGTTTATATTTTTAATAAATCTTGAAAAGTGTTTCCTACTTGTTTGAAAATTGTTTTCAAAGCTTTATTTTTATTTTCAAAAAGTTAAATTATTAAATTAAATTAAATATCAAATTAATAATTAGAATCAATTAAATATTTTTAATGATTTATTTTTCATAATTTTATTGTGTTAAACATAATTAATATGATAAGATTATATTATTTTTATGAGACTTAAATTTTTTGAAATTTTAAATCCCTTAAATAAATATTAAGCACATATTAGAAACATGATACTTGCCTTTCATTATTTAAGAATAATACTATAATTCTATTTATTGTAAGATATATCGAGCAAAATCAAGGCCCTTTAAACTGAATATGTTTCATTTTAAAATAATGGATCCTACCTAGTTAAATTTGTATGATTTGAATGAGCAAATTCAGGACCATATGAATTTAGAGGCAGGGTGAGGAATAATATATAAGATATATTTTGGTAAAAAGTTGTCACGAGTAAAATAAGATGTGATTGATAAATTTATTATATATCTACTTTAAATTTAATTGGTTTGTTAAGTAAACTCAAGATCAAATGGGTTTGAATGATATCCTAACCCATTAGGAAAATATTTGATAATTTTTGGAAGTAAAAGTGATGACTATTATTTGAATAAAATAGTATGAGTAATCAAATATTTATTAAAGTCCTTATTTTATTTGATTTTATAACTAAACTAATACTTTCTCTTTTTATGTCTTATGGTTATTAGAAAAGATAAGTACCAATCTATGAGCATTAGGATGCTAACAAGCTAACTGGGCCCAATTTCTCGAATTAGATTTGTGACTTAAGAATTGTTCTAAGATAAAACATTGTTGTTCCACCTGGACCTAGTTCAAATGCAACTGATGAAGTTTAGGAGAGATATTAGCATTATATTAATGACGTTAAACAAGCTACATGTGATATATTGACTGGTATGTCTCTGGAGCTTCAACCGTAGTATAACAACATTGATGCTCTTACTATAATTTTGCATCTTATGGATTTGTTTAGTATATAAAGCAAGTTGGAGAGATATCAATTCTCCAAAGCATTATTTCAATGCAAGATGGCAGAAGAATCTTCAGTGGAGCTATATGTGCTAAAGATGATTAGCTATATTAAAAATTAGGCTAATTAGGTTTTATTATAGAACATGAGTTAACAATTGATATAGTGTTATAACCTCTTCGTTCAAGCTTTTCATGCTTTATTATAACTTCCATATGCACCAAAAAGTAAATGTCATTGCTTGAACTGTTAAATATGCTCAAAACTATAGAGGGGTGCCTTTAGAAGGAACCTAATTATGTTCTTGTTGTGGATTCTTCCAATAGCAAGAAAAATGGCTCTAACAAGAATAATAATAAGAAATAGAAGGCTTCTACCATAGTAGTAAAGCCAAAAGGTGGTATCAAAAAGAAAAACAATGGTAAGGGCATATGTTTTCATTATGGAGTTGATGGACATTAGAAGAGGAACTACAAAAATTATCTTGCTACCTTGGTATATAAGAAGCTTAAGATAACTTCTATTCCACAGTATTAGGTATTAGATACTAAATGTAGTTCTCATATTTGTAATAATATGTAGATGATAGGAGCAAATTGCTCAGGAAAGGCAAAGTAGTTTTACGAGTTAGAAATCGAGCAAGAGTTACTGCATTAGCTGTAGGAACTTGTAATATAGCTTTGCCTTCTAACCTTGAACTATAACTAGATAATTAATGCTATGTTATATTTATTACTAGAAACATCATTTCCATTTCTTATTTAGATTTAAATGGATTTGTCTTTATTATTAAGAATAAAAGTTATTCTTTTTATAAATATTATGTTTATTATAGATCTGAATTAATTTCAACTGGTTTGTATGAATTAGATCTTGAAAGACTAATCTTTATTATAAATAGTAAGAAAAGAAAGTTAAGTGACCAAAATCTGTCATATTTATGACATTATAGGTGAAGTCATATCAACTAAACTAGAATCATAAAGTTATATAAAGAAGGATATTTAGATCCTTTTGATTATGAATCATATAAAACTTGTGAATTTTATTAGTTTGAAAAGATGATCAAATTACCCTTTAGTGGAAAGGGAGGGTGTGCCAGTGAGTTACTAGAGCTTATATATTCAAATGTATATGGCACTATGTTTACTAACACTAAAGATGGATAATATATTTCATTATGTTCATAGATGATTATTCTAGATATGATTATGTGTACTTAAAGAAACAAAATTTTGAATCATTTAAGAAATTCAAAGAATTTAGACTTGAAGTTGAAAAATATATTGGTAAGAGTATTAAAACATTTAGATCTAATCGAGGTGGTAAGTACTTATACCATAAGTTTTTTGGTTACATAAAAAAGAAAAGGATTATCTCATAAAGGGCTCCTCCTTGAACTTTATAACATAATGAAATGTCTATGTCACACCCCTCTTTAACAAGGCCTAGGGTGGACCATGTAGTGTTGACCTAACACTGGAGTGCTAAGCTAACCCTACAAGTGCATATGACTTAACCTATTCATATGTTCTATCTATCTATTCATTATTCAATTAACAAGATATTTTCAATCTAAATAGGTATAAATCATTCATTCATCATAATATTCTAAGTGTAATCCCATCATCATTCAATACATAATTATAAATCATGCTTGGTAACAACATAATAGTAATAGTAATAATAATAATAATAGTCTACAAGTTCATAACCACACTAATACCCATAATGTCTACACTGAAGTTTGAAGACATAATGTTCCAAATACACGAGAAAATTGAGATCAATTAGACATTTGGGAAACCTTTTCTAGACCTTACTTACACCCACCGCTATTATTGCTATTGGCTAATTGACTCAATAACCTTTGTTCTTTTTTCCTAAAGGAGTGGAAAAATAATGAAAACTTAAGTATTACACTCAATGAATGAAAACATTTTTACCTGCGAGTACTTACATATAATTTTTTTCATTTTTAAAACTATTTTGGTTTATAAAGACAAGTAGTAAGTTTACTACCTATATTCACACACAACCATGCTTAACGAGGTATCAATAATACTCCAAAACAAGGATTGCTCACAGTAAGGTATAAGGTCAATTGCCATATTTTGCACATAAAGGTTTAAGGAACACATCTATTATTGAATCAATCATCATTATATCCATTAAGACATAAGTTCATCAATTACCACAATCATTGACCACCTAACAAGATATCATTTATTTGAGCAAGAAATATCATATCAAGCGTGAAGCACATATGTAGCTCACTTTTATAACACATGTCTTTCATCAAATTTTTATTCATTTTCATTAGCTCTTTCACATACGAATCCTAATTTCATCATCTAACTCACCTCACTTAGGTCTTTTTCCTAAACCATATTACTTAGATCTTCTTTTAAGGAAATTTTGCCTAAGTCACCTTACTTAGGTCTTTGTTTAACAAAATTTGCCTCAGTCACTTCACTTAGATCTTTTATCTAAGCCATCTCATTTAAGTCTTTGTTTAAGAAAATTTGCTTAAGTCATCTCACTTACGTTTTTCATTCATTTTAGTTAATCAATCCATTTCATTCATTTTATTTAATCAATCCATTTATTAGTAATTTTTCATAGAGGGCACTTCACTTCACTACACATTTTCAAATAAACGACTAACTTCTACTTTTGCAAAAATTTCAAGGAACATGCCATAAAATTTCAACATAATCTAATAATCAAGACAATATTCATACATAACAATATTGACAACTTAGCAACTTTCTCATGAGTATTCACATATTTCCTACACCATCCATTTCAGGTAACTCTCTTAATTCACATAAATGAACTTTCCATGTGACATTCATAATAACTCACCATAATCACAAAATTTACTCATATAGAAAAAAATTCTCAACTTAGTCATTCATATCCAAAGCAGAACATGTACATTTATTAACCTATATCTCACAAACTAAACCATATTTCCTTAAACCCCTTTTTTTAGCTATAGAACACATACAAATAGTCATGAAAGATCAGTATTCCCATCAAAATTTTGCTCAAAATCATTACACAAAATTCATTTCAAGTGGAGTTTATGAAGGGATGGAATCCCACTTATCTTTTTGTTTGAAATTAGATCTTCTTCTTCCTTCATGTGTCTTACTTCTCCTTTCTCTTGAAAGTTCTCTCCCTCTCTTTCACCTAAGAGGTTTAGCCTCTTTTCTGTAGAAACCCTTCTTTTCTTTTCCTCTTTAAACACTAGTTGACCATAATTTTTAAAAATCACAGCCATGTCCCAAAGTGCAAAATCCCAATTATTCCTTTAATGAACCTTATTGCACTCATTTCACCCTATGCCCTTATTTGTCCATCCACTTTTATTTTTATTTTTTAATATATATCCACTTATTTTAACACCTAATTAGCACACTTACAGTCTTAAATAATTTCCTTCATTAATTACAATTTATTTAATCTCTAACACATTTTCCTCCAATTTATTCATTAACATCAATTATTCTTAATTATTTCCCTAAAAATTTCAAGTGAGCAAATTTATTCCCAATTTTTCACCAAGTATTCACAAAATATCTCCTCACTAAAACAATTATATCCAAAATAAAAAATTTTCCTTCTAATCATCATAATGAGTCATGTAGTCATTCTTGTCTCCTTTTGGGGATATGCCCTTAAAATTGTTGCTTAATTCTAAACAAAGTTCCATTCAAATCAATTGACAAGATACTATATAATATATGGACTAGTAGTAGAAAATATATCACACCTAAAGATTTGGGAATGTGATGCTCATATGAAGCATACAAAATCTGATAAGCTTCAAGTTAAATAAGATAAATGCAAATTTATGAGGTATTTGAAGAGAGTATTTGATATCAATTTTTCCATCCTCTTGAGCAAGATGTATTTGTCTTAACATATGTTACATTCTTAGAATGAGAATTTACTCCTAAGGAAATTAGTGGGAGTGAGGTGGAACTTAGTGAAGTTAAAAAACTACAAATTCACATCCACATGGAACATAAACCTCAAGTTAATACATACAATGTCTAATCAAGGGTTCAAGAGACACATAGTCTATAATACGCTAGTAATATATGTCAACCCCTCAATAGATTAGATCTACTTAATGCTTTTGATAGTATTGAACCTATAGGATGCAGGTGGGTTTTTAAGAGAAAAATAAACGTGGATGGTAATGTACACACGTATAAAGTAAGGGTCTTGTTGGCTATAGTCATATATCATGATTATGAAATATTGTAGATGGATGTTAAAACAACATTTCTCAATGGAAATTTAATTGAGGATGTATATATAATAGAACCTGAAGGTTTTGAATCTCTTCCTAATCAAGTATGCAAGTTGGAAAAAAAATTTGTTGACTTAAGTAAGCATCACAGAGTTAGAACATCCCTTTTGATGAGACAATCAAAGAATTTGATTTTATAAAAAATGTGGATGAACAATATTTCTATAATAAGGTTAATAGGAGTGCATTCATTTTTCTAGTACTATAAGTGGTGACATATTGTTGATTGAAAATGACATACCAATGCTCCAACCTATAAAGATTTAATTATCCAAGAGCTTCTTCATAAAGGGTATAAGAGAAGTAGCCTATATTATAGGAATAAAGATCTATAGAGATAAACCAAAGTGTTTGTTTCACTTATCCCAATCCACGTGCATAGAAAAAATGCTAAAGAGCTTTAGTATGGAGAATGTTAAGAGGGATTCTTACCTATGTGGTATGAGATTTCTCTCTCACATAGTATGTGTCATAAAACACTAGAAGAGAAATAAAATGGATTATGTTCTATATGCTTTGGCAATTGGATTAATCATGTATGTGATGCTATGTATTGGACCAGATATTTCTTATGTTTAGAGCATAATAAGTAAGTTTCAAGCCAATCCTAATGATAGTCATTGGACGGCTGTGAAAAAACATCTTAAAGTAATTGAAAAGGGTTATGATATTTTATCGATCTATAGAGGAGCTGAATTGAGAGTTTAGGCTAGTTGTGGATTCTACAACCAAGGTAGAGTACGTTTTAATGTCAAAGGTGGCAAAAGAAGCAATTTGGATTAAAAAGTTTATTACTGAATTTGGAGTGGCTCCTAACAATGTTAAGTTAATAGGATTGTACTATGACAACAATGGTGCCTTTATGTATACAAAAGAACCAAGGTCTCATCAATAATCCAAACATATACTTAAGGAGTTTCACTTGATCAAGGAAATAATGGAATGGAAAGACATAACATTAGTGCTAGTTCTTACCGAAGAGAATTTTGTAGATCCTCTCACTAAGTTACTATCTTAGAAAAGACTTAATAGATATATGGATGGATATCATATTACATATATAGGCAACTGACTTTAATGCCAGTGGAAGATCTTTAATCTATGAACTTATAGATAATTAGTTGGTTGTAATTTTATCTTTATGTATTTTATTAATTGCATTTGATATTTTAATACCATAGCTAAAATCGCTAAAATAGTTGTTGTGTAATTGAAATTATCATGAGATCATAATTAAGATATTAAATTTATATTTATGTATTAATCATAAATTGCTCTTAGTTATAGTTTCATTAAGATAAAATATTGATATAATGATAAAAATAACAGACATTATATTTTTTTCTTACAAAGAAAGTAATTTATCTCATAAATTAAAGTACGAAGATACTTAAACAAATATGTGGGCGCTTATTAAAGAATAATTTCGCTAAATTTAACTAATTATGAGGATTCAAAATAGAATATTACTTATTTGTCTGTTAATTTTCTCATTATGATGATTATATAATTGATCCTTAAACTTAAGATTAATAAAAAGTCTCATGTAAGAACTACTATATTTTGATGCTATTTATGACCTATTCAAATTAAAGTAGCTTAGTTGATAGTACTTGAATATAGTATGAACCATATGGAGATAATTAAGTAAGTTAATAAAAGATTCATCACTTTAAAACAATTATAGAGAATATTCTAATATTCTAGATTAGTAATGATTTAAAGAATTTTTTGGCTATAATGAATTGATATTTGAGAAGTGTTTTAAATATGGTGTTTTCAAATATCAATTATAAATCAATTATTAATTATCAAGAATGAACATGGTAGGATTTATAAGAGTAGATACTATATACATACTCTATATTTAATTAGAACTTTAGATAACGAAAGGATTAAAAAATATATTATCACTATGTATAGATAGGTTGACTCAAACTATCTTGAAATTTCTAATATTTAGATGATTATAATTTATTGCTAAACGTTAATCTTGATCTAACAAAATAATAAACAACAACGACCCAATATAAATTTCTCTAATCTTGATATATGATTATTAATTATTTAACTGGATAATCAAAGATAATTAAAATAGTTTTAATTTATTTAATCCTTATTATGAATTAGAATTATAACTTATAATTATTATCAGTATATTAAAAACCTAATAAGTCACACATAAAGAGTAGTTAAAAATAAAAAAGATCAATTCAAATTAAATTGGACTTAATTGTAAAGTTTGAAAAACTTCAGAGATCAAATATGAGATATTTGATTTTATTAAAATTATAATTAGAATATAAATATGAATTTAGTTATAATTAGGAGATTTAATTTTAGTACAAAAATAAAAATCCCTACTTATATAAAAATAATCTTAAGAGAGCTAGCATTTCGGCCTACTCATCTCAAATGATGATTCTTTTTCTTTGTTATGTAAATATTGTTAGAGGCTAAATGCTTGAATGCCTGATAGTTCGTAAAAAAGATTCCAGCAAGAATTCAAATCAATTATGATTCAGTTAACTTTTTTTTTTTGGAAAGGCAGTTAACTTTTAGATTTTATATTTTCAAGTTATTTAATTATTACTTTATTAACAGTCAATTTCCTGAAAACTTTATCATTGCCACCATAATCCTCGTTGCCAGTAACTTCACTGGCAAGAGGAGTGGGTAGTCATCTCCCCTGTCTGTTGCATCCAAAACCGCTCCTGCAAATGATTCGAGTAGCTTAACAGTCACCGCTCACACAACCACGGCAACTCGCCGACGGTAACCAAGTATGGTCGTTATTGGTCAACAGTCGAGAATCTCCGCATCTTGGTTATACCGTGTTCAGATTTCTAAAATAAAACATATGAATACCGTATTCAATTTCTTTTTTTGAAGTTACCGTATTCAATTAAGGTATGAAGTTTTTGGTTGATCCATATTATTTATTAAAAATAATATTTAAATTCTCATCACAGTTGTCTTCAAATTTATGTATAATTTGACGGAAAGGGACTATTGGACCTTTCAATAGCTGAACCCGAATAAAACGGATCTCATCATCATTAACTTGCCATGGTGATTTTTAGATCCGGCCTGGTAGTTTTATGGAGATGTATATATTCTTATGGACATTTTCTATTTTACAATAAGTTATGGAAATTGCTCTTCAACAAAAAAAAAATAAGTTATGGAAATTGTAATGTATAACATTTTCAGCGCTAAGCCAGCAATTATAAAAATATGCCCCTCCTAATTTAAAAGATGTGGTTGAGTGGTAGCGATTCATCTATCTTTAATCAAAAGTCAGAGATTCAATCATTTACTTGAATATAGAGCAACCTTAAATCTTTAGGTCAGTTATCCCACCATGTGAAGTGTCTACAAATTCACCGAAAAATTAATCACTGAATAACCTTTAAATAACGGTATCCAAAGACCAAAAAATAAAAATAATGGCGCCTCCTACTACTCCCACTCGTTAAAGAAATAATAATTTCTACTATAAACAAAAATATGAGAAATGTAAAATCAGATATGACAGAGGAAGGTAGCTTTGCTTTTAATAATAAAAAGAAAGCAAAGCGGTGGGAGAGCGGAGATGAGGAGGATAAGATTAAGAATACAAAATGCCCAAGTATGATTGGTGAATTTTGTCCCTCATCTCAACTGCATAATTCTTTCTCTCAAATACACACGATAACAAAATAATTTCTCCATAGTTTCTCTCCAAATCCACACACTCTGTTGGTCAGTATAGATAAAAATGGTGAGAATTATACCTATGGCGTCTTCGATTCGACCTTCTCTATCCACCTTCAGGTTGTGTAATGCTAGTTTTACTACCCCTCGCTATGCTACTGCTGCTGGCTCATCTCTCTTTTCCTTTCGCACCAGATTTGATTGCCTTGGAATTGGTAAGCCCCTGTTTTACCTGTTAAACCCTAGCCTTGTGTTTAATTTCGGTTTTGTTTTTTTTTTAATTGCTAAGAATGTTTATACCAAGTTTGTTTCTTTTGGTCTTGTGAATGTATTTTGCACATTAACGTTGGCGACTGGCAACTCGAAAACATGACAGTTCACCTAGGTGGATAATCATTTGATACGGAGTTGAATTGTGGTGTATTGCTGAACTTGTTTTCGTTTAACATTTCCTCCATTCGTTGAAGTTTTGGGAATTGCCTGTCTGATTCAAGCTTGATTTTTCTGGTTTTCTTTAAGGCGTTTATGATTTTAGCTTTATTGTTTTCCAAGTGATGCTCATTCACTTCTTTTCCTTCTCTGAAGTCCTGTTGAATGAGCTATTTGTTTAGCCTTTTAGTACGCTGGTTCCCAGGTGGGAAATGTGTTCTCATTTTTTGAGTGCGCAATTGATATTCTTCTCAAATTGCCAAGTACAGATTTTGGAGTTTGCTTTCTGGGATTTGGTTAGTGGAAAATGTTTTGTCATGTGCTCTTTGTCTTCTGGGTGATGACATTAGAGAGTTCTAATTTGAAGTACAGGTGCTACACAATCAAAGTTCGACGACTTTAAAGTTTCTAAGATTTTGAGAAAAGAAGGTAATAAGCTTAAAGTGGCAGCAAAAGGTAATATTGCACAATCAAGCACCACCACCACCCCAGAAAATGCTTTGGAGTGGGTTAAAAAGGACAACCGAAGAATGCTGCATGTAGTTTACCGTGTTGGAGACTTGGACAGGACTATAAAGTATGTGTAGTTTTCTTGTTTTTCTCCTTTGCAATTAATCTTTAGGAAATCGTGAACTGTCACTAAGAAATATCTTGTCAACTCAGATTCTATACAGAGTGTTTAGGGATGAAGTTGCTAAGAAAACGTGACATACCAGAGGAGAGGTATACAAATGCCTTCCTTGGATATGGACCAGAAGATTCTCACTTTGTTATCGAATTGACTTATAGTAAGCTACCAAGCTACTTCTCACTTTTGTCAAACCTTTTAATACCTAATGTATCAAACATGTAAATGATAGTGTAGTTTACTCTACCTTGTGTGAGTGACTTGTTCATGTGCTATTGTTAGATTATGGGGTTGACAAGTATGATATTGGTTCTGGATTTGGACATTTTGGAATTGCAGTCGATGATGTAAGTGTGCTTTATTGTTAGAACTTTCTGCAATCCGGCATGTTTGAACTACTGCGTTTAATTTCTGCCATGCAATATTTTGCAAACTCTTAGGCTTATAAACTTTCTCAACTGCTCAGGTTACCAAGACTGTAGAGCTTATAAAGGCTAAGGGTGGCAAAGTAACTAGAGAACCTGGTCCTGTTAAAGGTGGCAAAACAGTGATTGCATTTATTGAAGATCCTGATGGTTACAAGTTTGAAATTTTAGAAAGGGGGCCTACCCCTGAGCCACTTTGTCAAGTGATGCTTCGAGTTGGTGATCTTGATCGCTCAATAAACTTCTATGAAAAGGTGTGAATTTCTTCACTTTAAATTGATAAAGATTGTTCCTGACTTTCATCCTCCTCACTGGTTTTTGCTTACATGTCATGTTTATTCGCTGTAAATCTCTGATGTTATTATGATCAGGCTTTTGGCATGGAGCTCCTTCGGACACGAGATAATCCAGAATATAAGGTAAGTCAGTATCTCTTGGTAACTAGTGTATTGCAGTATAGATGTGGCTACTTGAATATTTTGTGCTGAGCAAGTTTATGAGGTTCAACTTGTTGGCCAGATTTGGTAGTTATAGAGTTTTACATCGCATTGGCAATTCTTTCTACTGAAATATTGATTTGATGATTTCTTTGTTCAAATATAAGAAACATTTGAATTATGAGAGAGTAGGAATCCTTGCCTAACTTATGTCCGGAACAAGCTGGATTAAGGGAAAACTATACTTTCCATTGCTCTGTGGTGTAACATTTCCTCTCTGTAAGGCTCTTCTGAATAGTTTATTAGGAAAACCTTTGCGGTCATTCTAGATAGCCATTTAGTTGGTTTATGTTAACTTCTTGTTATGGTATCTATTATTTGTCTTTGAATATTTGTCACTAAAAAACAAAATTCTCATGTGGGTCAGTAGTGAAATTTTATGCAATATAACCATTTTCTTAACCTCTTGGAAGTTGTAAGATTCCAAAACAGCAATTTGAAAAATAAAGTTTCTTGTGAAAAACTTCTAACCTGCAAAGTGAATTAGAGACACTAATCCGTGTCAGCTGTCAATTGCAGACATGCGCTAAAATTTTGTTTCCTCAAATGGCTCTTTTCTACTTTCAAGCTCCCTTTCCTGTGTTTTATTTCAGGAGTGGATAAGTTCTCTTAGTAAATGAATTTGTGCCTCAGTTTTATAACAAATATGCTGTAGGTATTCGGACTTTAGAAGGAGAAAGTGAGGAATGACCTAGCAAGATCCTTTTCTTTTTTCTAATACTTCATTAACTGATTGCTAACATTGTAGTCTTTATAGCGTGGGAAGACAGGACACTGTTGAAAATTTTGGTCTTTGATAATCAGTTAATCCTGTTTTACTGGATAATACAGAAGTCAGTTAAGAAAATTTTGAGAGAAGAAAGAAAAACTGGATTTTGAATTTAGTTTCTTAAACATCCGCATCCAACATGTCAAATAACTCACTTTTCATTTTAGTAACAAATTGCACTGACATTCAGATCTAAAATTGTGGAAAATACTTTCTGGCACTAACTCGTAAAATGTTGAATACTATTAGTAGCAGTATTTGCTACTTCACTGAATTGAATGGTTTCCTCTTCTTTAATTCATGTTTCTGCAGTACTTCTCTTAAAAGTTGATCTTCCTACAATCATGACAGAATTTCTCATCACAACTTGGCGTTCTTTCTTCATATTGATATGCTGTTTCAATAGAAACTTCTGAAACATGCTTCAGCCTTGATATTAGGTTTGTGGATTATTGTACAAATTGATACGATCTTATGTTCATGACTATTAGTATACAATTGCAATGATGGGTTATGGACCTGAAGATAAAAGTGCCGTGCTGGAGTTGACATACAATTATGGGGTCTCTGAATATGAGAAAGGCAACGCGTATGCGCAGGTCAAATTCTTTCCTTAATGTTGGTGTTGGGATCACCATCTTCATGTTTATCTTTATATGTATTTGATTGATTTGCAAATGCTCTGCTTCATTGGTTCTATCCAATGAATTTTTTCATTGTAACAGATCGCAATAGGCACAGATGATGTCTATAAAACTGCAGAAGCAATAAAGCTTTTTGGTGGAAAGATTACCCGAGAACCAGGACCTTTACCTGGCATCAACACCAAAATTACTGCTTGCTTGGATCCTGATGGTTGGAAGACGGTATGCTTTTGTAAAACTTGCATCGTCAGTTCTTTTCTAATACTTTATCTTTAAAAAAGTGACTTGATACCAGAGTGCATTTTTACCTTTACAAAAATTACTTGATACCAGAGCGCTGGGTAGCTCTTCTATTGACTTTTTTTTGGGTATGATCTCAAAAAAGGTCGTTAAAGAACAGAGTAGATGAGTTAAATACAAAAACTTAAGTTGCAAAACAGCATGAACTCTTTTATACTAGGCCTGACTTCTTTCTCTGATGCCTGATGGTATATTTAGGCTGCATGGACTAATTGATACTATCATACTTATCCTACTCCCTCTTCTTTTTTTTTTTTTTGAAAGTACTCCCTCTTCTTTTATTTGTTAATTTTTTCTTTTCCGATCCCACCCCCTCCTCCCAACCAACATCAACCCCCTGTTTTGTATGCCAATGACCACAAAGCAGGAACGTAAAAGAAATTCATTTTGTGCATGAATCATGGCATATGCTTGTATATTTATTTCATTGTAAAACTACATTTTTGTTCTCTTTATTGCAGGTGTTTGTAGACAACATAGACTTCCTCAAGGAATTGGAGTGAGAATATGCCAATTGAAGTTTGTGGGGCCAAAATGCGTGCTGGCAGAGACAATAGGTTCTCATTTTGTAGATAGAAAGTGGCGATCATAGTGACAATGGCAATAAATATTCTGCTGATAGCTAAGTAGCGGTAGAGTATGCTTATTTGTCTTAAATTATATTCCCTCTTTTTTCGTCTTTCCTTGCAAAAAAAATGCTTAATCTTTGGAAGCATATTTAACAATGTCAAAATTGTGTATTTGTAACATGCGGTTTTGGAGGTATTTGTTAGCTGAAGAAACTTTGTACTACCAATTAATGCAAATTTTAAATACCTATCAAATCTAATAAGCATTATTATGCAAATTCTTTTAGTCACCAATTCCAATACTTTGTCTTTCAAATTGCTGTATCGCCACTTACCTTAGCAATAAGTTCCCCTTAAGTGGAAGCTTCATTTTTAACATTGTGTGAAAGCTAACTTGGATTACCAAGTTAGAAAACATAAAGTTCAATTTTAATATTGGAAAATAAGTTAAAATGTTTGATTGCTTACGGAAGTATTAAAGATTAATGTGGTATTTTCTTCTTTCAAAAATTTATTTGGCGTTGTTTATATGTTATTCAATTGTATGAGTTTGTTATAATTAGTTTACTTAAATGCTATGATGTGGAGGAGTCAAATATCCTTAAAACCCTAATAAAAATTAACTCATCCAAGGCAGTAGAAACTTTTTTTTGTTACAGCAGATAAATAAGCAATACATTAACGACTAAACATAACCTCTTGCACTTCAGCGTGCAAGTGGTGATTGAGGTAATTTTCTGAATCACTACTTGAATAAAAGTTGCGTTGGGATTCAATTGTTGATTCGAAAAGGAATCAAAATTAGTGGAACTATAACATAAAACCAGTATAGTTACCAAAGAAATCAACCGTCTTCGAACTACCATATCTCTTCTCGAAGAACAAGAAACTCCCACTACAACTACTAACGAACCAGTAATCAATACTCAACCTCTACCACCAACATTTCCCACACTTAGTCTAGTTATTCCTTAACCATCTCAACCCGCTATACGTACAAAACCAGCACCCATTCCTAAACATCATGAGAAGGAGTCCAAAGTTTATGTAATCTACAATGGACCAATGGCCGGAATCTAGAAGAGTGGCATCAAGCAGCAATTCACATAACAGGTAAAAAAGGAATATTACACAAGAGTTTTGCTACACGCATCAAAGCAGAAAAAGCATTAGCAGAGTTTCAACATCCACCTCTCAGACCACAATACAAAACTGCTTTGACAACACTTGCAAGCAGCTCCACTACCAACATGCAAGTATTAGGAAGAACTATAGATTTGGAAAGAATCAATTCTCTACCTACTAAGGAAATACACGAAGGAGCCAAATTAATTACTTATGCAGCATTTTGTGACTGTTTCCAAGCACTCAACGAATGGACAGAGAAATAAGCAATACATTAACGACTAAACATAACCCCTTGCGCATCAGCGCGCAAGTGGTGACTGACGCCAAAAGGGGGGGGGGGGGTTGTAAGCTAGACGCTCTCTACAATTACTCCTGTCAATCCTAAGCGGGCTAAAAAATCTGTGCACTGATTTCCTTCTCTAAAAACATGGGTAAAGTTATAGCGGGTAATTCTGGCCAGATGAGAGTTGACATCTGAAATGAGATTAGCCAGAGGATGGAAGATCAGAACGTCGGACGGAAGTGAGAGACACCGCAGCGCTTCCATAGAATCAAACTCGACCAGAAGACCTTCCCAAAGGTAGGTGCTGGCGAAGGCAAGCCCATAGCTGAGGGCCCATCCAAGGCAGTAGAAACTAAAAGATGAATCAGAAAAAAGTTTGTGAATGGACACTGATGATTGGAGATGATGATAATAATAACAACGAGAAGAGCAATTCAAGGCAGTGGAAACTGAAAGATGAATCAGAAAAAAGTTTTTGAGGGGAGACTGATGATTGGAGATGATGATAATAATAACAACGAGAAGAGCAGATTAGAAGAGGACAATGTAACATTGTTGAAGTGAACAACGATGACAAAGGAGCAAAAGCAAGAGGAGACGCTGAACTGTAAGAATTATAACGGGTACTGATAGCAAGGGCATGCATGAAGGCCCAAGGACTGTCTGGACATTGGATATCATCGTTGATGACCATTTTTATTGGTAATTTCGCATTAGTTTGAACCCCTTTAGATTCATTAAAGTATTTTTGTTTCTATACAATAAAAAGGTCTGATATCGAAAGAATGCTTTGACTTTTTGTTTTAGTCATGTTGGAATGTGGTTGGAATAGACGGTTGATGGAGGTGAGGGTCTAGTTATGTTCTACCTGTGAATGTATTGGAAAACATTAAATGTCCCAAACTGATGGGAAAACGTGTGGTTTCTTTATTGAAGCTGATATACTAGGGATTGATTCATCTGAATTGTCAGGGAAGAGAATAAATAGTACGAAGCAGTCTAAGATTGGAGGACAATGAGTAAATACATGGGTTTGAGAAAATCTAAAGGTTGGTTCATTTTCTGACAAAAGTTAATTATATAGAATTATTTTATTACAGAAGCTGAAATGACCCATACTTAACAAGGAATTGACTCCTCTTAATCTTCATATATTTGTACAATTTTTCTTGAAAATTTTTAGAATTTAGGCCTAAAATTTAACTTCTAACTTGGAAATGAATAGACATTAAATAAGGTTACCGGTGCATGTATTGTCTGTCTCAAATTCATTTGGTACTTGGAAGGGAAATGCAGTAGCTGCATTTTTTTTTGTTTATAAGGAAAGCCAACGAAATATATTACAAGACGAGTTTAGGGAAACAGATCCCCGATATATACTCTAAAAGGATAGAGTGGAACCTAATAGGTGTAGTATCAAAATAAGTGACTCCTACATCAAAATGTTCTGCGTAGGTAGCAAGCTAGTCGATGCATCTGTTGCTCTCTCGATATATAAGTCGATGTACAACAGTCCAATCTTGAGTAAATAGTTCGTGAATGCCTATGACGATGGGGTTGAGAGTCATTGAGCGGTTGTCTGAGGAAGATAGGATATCGATCACCGCTATAAAATCGACTTCAAGTTTATTCTGGCGATACCCCAGATTTCACGTGAGTGTGAGCCTAGTAAAAACTCCCTATAGTTCCACAGACACCGTCGAACACCAGCCTAGATTATGTGTGAAACCTCCAAGCCAATTGCCTGCATTTAACAACATGAATCTTTTTTTCGGTTAAAAAGTTGCAAAAAATCTATACGCTTTCTACAATTGCTCCTGTCGATCCTAAGCGGGCTAAAAAATCTGTGCACTGATTTCCTTCTCTAAAAACATGGGTAAAGTTATAGTGGGTAATCCTGGCCAGATGAGAGTTGATATCCGAAATGAGATTAGCCAGAGGATGGAAGATCAAAACGTCAGACGGAAGTGAGAGACACCGCAGCGCTTCCATAGAATCAAACTCGACCAGAAGACCTTCCCAAGGGTAGGTGCTGGCGAAGGCAAGCCCATAGTTGAGGGCCCATCCAAGGCAGTAGAAACTAAAAGATGAATCAGAAAAAAGTTTTTGAGGGGACACTGATGATTGGAGATGATGATAATAATAACAACGAGAAGAGCAATCCAAGGCAGTAGAAACTGAAAGATGAATCAGAAAAAAGTTTTTGAGGGGAGACTGATGATTGGAGATGATGATAATAATAACAACGAGAAGAGTAGATTAGAAGAGGACAATGTAACATTGTTGAAGTGAACAATGATGAAAAAGGAGCAAAAGCAAGAGAAGATGCTGATCTGTAAGAATTATAACGGGTATTGATAGCAAGGGCATGCATGAAGTCCCAAGGACTGTCTGGACATTGGATATCATCATTGATGACCATTTTTATTGTTAATTTCGCATTAGTTTGAACCCCTTTAGATTCATTAAAGTATTTTTGTTTCTATACAATAAAAGGGTCTGATATCAAAAGAATGCTCTGACTTTTTGTTTTAGTCATGTTGGAATGTGGTTGGAATAGACGGTTGATGGAGGTGAGGGTCTAGTTATGTTCTACCTGTGAATGTATTGGAAACCATTAAATGTCCCAAACTGATGGGAAAACGTGTGGTTTCTTTATTGAAGCTGATATACTAGGGATTGATTCATCAAAATTGTCAGGGAAGAGAATAAATAGTACGAAGCAGTCTAGATTGGAGGACAATGAGTAAGTACATAGGTTTGAGATAATATGAAGGTTGGTTCATTTTCTGACAAAAGTTAATTATTTAGAATTTTTTTATTACAGAAGTTGAAATGACCAATACTTAACAAGGAATTGACGCCTCTTAATCTTCATATATATGTACAATTTTTCTTGAAACTTTTTAGAATTTAGGCCTAAAATTTAATTTCTAACTTGGAAATGAATAGTCATTAAATAAGGTTACCGATGCATGTATTGTCTGTCTCAAATTCATTTGGTACTTGGGAGGGAAATGCAGTAGCTGCATTTTTTTTTGTTTATAAGGAAAGCAAACGAAATAGATTACAAGACGAGTTTAGGGAAACAGATCCCCGACATATCCTCTAAAAGGATAGAGTGTAACCTAATAGGTGTAGTATCAAAATAAGCGGCTCCTACATCAAAATGTTCTTTGTAGGTAGCAAGCTAGTCGGTGCATCTGTTGCTCTCTCGATATATAAGTCAATGTACAACAGTCTAGTTTCGAGTAAACAGTTTGTGAATGCCTATGATGATGGGGTTGAGAGTCATTTAGCGGTTGTCTGAGGAAGATAGGATATCGATCACCGCTATAAAAACGACTTCAAGTTTAATCTGGTGATACCCCAGATTCCACGTGAGTGTGAACCCAGTAAAAACTCCCTATAGTTCCACAGACACCGTCGAACACCAACCTAGATTATATGTGAAACCTCCAAACCAATTGCCTGCATTTAACAACATGAATCTTTTTTTTGGTTAAAAAGTTGCAAAAAAAAACCAACAACATTTGGTGTCAGTAAAATTACTGAGAATAAAGTGACGCACCCAATTAATTTAGCAATTATGACAATTCACTATCAGTTAAGATATATTATCTATAAATAATAAATAATGATCAATTGATGAAGTTAATGTTATTCTTCTAAAAAACAAATACTTAAAAGAGACAATTCTACATAAAAGAAGTAAGTTTATGTGAAAAGTCCTTTAAAATTCCTGTGATTTAACTTATGATGCATTTATTTTTGAAAGATCATATACTTATTTATATATTATATAATTTTTTATATTGGTATTAGAGCCAATTATATATGCATCTTAATTATGAAAGTTGTCTAAATAAATTAAAATTGTTCTTATCTTGATCTAGATAAATTAAAATTGAGGTGGTTTGTGTTAAAAGTGATTTTATTCAGTAGCTTACATTGTATTGTATGAGTTTTGAGAATGAATAGATATTAATTATCTAGATTATATGCATTTGTTTTATTAAGTTTCATTTTATGTCTTAATCACATAAAGCATAATAACATAATCTTGTTATGTGAATTTTAAATTTAGATGATAACTAATTTTTTTATGTGCTTTGGCCTAAGACATAGGCTAAATGTGACGAAGAGGAGAATGCTCTGTTAGACACGCAACCTTACTAGAAGAGATAAGATTAAGAATTTAATGACAACGAATAAATTAAAGGTAGCTAATATTATTGAAAAATTAAAAGAAATAAAGCTTAAGTGGTTTGGACATGTTAAGAGGAGACATCCAAACACTCTAGTGAGAAGATGTAAAAAATTTGTACTTGAAGATTGTAAAAGAAAAAAAGGAAGGCCTAAGAAAGAAACCTTGATGGCAAAGTGTTAAATGCATTTTTTTTTGCTATAGTAAAGAAACTAAAGGCTACAGATTTTATGGTCCTATTTTAAAGACATTAATTATTAGTTGTGGTGTGGTCTTTAATGAAAATGAGGCATGGATTTGGGAAAAGGTTGATTCACAACTCACTAACACAATGGAGATCACTCATTTTGAGATCAACAACCCATATGATTCAACACTATCATCTTTAGAATCAAAACCACAAAGGGTAAGAAGTTTTGCTGAAATTTATCAATCATATGAATATGCTTGTTTGGAGCTAGAACCTAATAGCTATAAAGATGCAACAAAAAAAGAAGAATGGCATATGGCTATAACTGAAGAGATTAAAGCAATTGAGAAGAATAAAACATGGACCTTAGTGGATTTACCAAAGGCGAAAGAGGCAATTAGTCTAAAATGAATTTACAAGTCCAAGCTTAAGGCTGGTGGTTCTTTAAAATGAAATAAAGCACAATTGGTAGCTAAAGGATATGCATAAGTTCCAGGTATTGATTTCACTACTTATGCTCTAGTTGTTCGTTTTGACACTATTAGAACACTTTTGGCTTTAGTAGGCCATAATAATTGGGTAGATTATCAATTGGACATAAAATCTGCCTTTCTTAATGGTAATCTAGAGGATTTGTATGTTGAGCAACCTCAAAGCTTTGTGATAAAATATTACGAACACAAACTTCACAAGTTACACGAGACACTCTATAAACTTAAACAAGCACCTCAAGCTTGGTACGATAAAATGGATGTTTATTTCGCTTAAAACAATTTTCGAAAGAGTGCCATTGAGCCTGCTTTGTATGCTAAACAAAATAACAATGATTCCTTGGTTGTTTGCTTATATGATGATGACATGGTTTATACTGGAGGTTTGTCTCGAATGGGAGAAATGTTTAAAAGGTCCATGTTGCAAAATTTTGAAATGTCATATTCAGGTCCCTTATATTATTTTTTTGTAATTAAAGTGTTGAAAGATTCAAATGGAATCTTTATTTTTCAAAAGAATTATGCAATTGATTTGTTAAAGGAGTAGGAATAGAGAATTGCAAGCTAGTCAAGACTCTATTGACTACAAATGAAAAGTTGTCTTTGGATGACGGAGAAGAAAAAGTTGATGTAAATCTATTTAGAAGCATTGTGGGAAAGTCTCATTTATTGCACTCACATAATACCTAATATAATTTTTGTTGTAAGCCTTATTTCCATGTTTATGCATCATCCAAGTAAGAATCACTTAGAGGCAGCAAAAATAATTCTTCGTTATGTACAAGGGACTTTAAATTTTGACATTAGATATTTAAAAAGCAACTAATGTCACTTTTATTGATAGTGATTGGACATCTTGTTCATATGATAGAAAAAGTTCAACATGTTGTATTATCAAGCTTGGTTCAGGAGCTATTTTGTGGTCCTCAAAGAAGCAGCAGATCATAACTCTCTTAAGTACTGAAGTAGAGTATGTAGCAGCAATAATAACAACTTGTCAAGTTATTTGGCTAAGAAGAATATTAGAAGATTTGAAGCAAGAAAAAAATAGAGCCACCATGATGTTTTGTGACAACTAATTCATAATTGCAATGTCAAAAAATCCAGTTCAACAAGGCAGAACAAAACATGTTAAGGTCAAGCATCATTTCATACGAGAGTCGGCTACAAAAAATATTGTAGAGTTGCAGTATATCAACATAGAAAACCAACTAGCTGATATTTTCACAAAGGCTTTAGCTGAACCTAAAGTCAAGAAATTTCGTTCCATGATGGGTGTTGAAGAATTGAAGGCCTCCTCGAATTAAGGGTAGAAATGTTAGAAAGTAATTCAAGATTGAATTAATTATTTACCAAGTCTTTATAATTTTTTTTTACTATCAATTGTGGTTGAAACAGTTGTGATTGTAGTTAAAGTAGTCAAATAGTGGTATCGTCCACTATATGTTTATTGTTATATGTGTGTGAAATGTTAGCAAAGTTAGGAGTAGTAGTAATCTGGGAGTTAATAACCAAGTGAAATGTTTCTATTTAAGTACTTATCACTAATTTGTTCTGTGAATTTTTTGGAAGTCAATAAAATCGACTTTCTTCAAACTTTTTACGTTGTTCTTTAAGTCAAATTTGCACTATACTATCCTAACATCAATTGCTTGAGGCCTATCTTTAGTTAGGGTTGTTTCTCGTAGTGCTTCGACAAGGACCATATTATCGATTGCCTTTGCAAGAATGACCTCTTGATCTACCAATGCATCCCTCTCCTTGTTCTTTAAAGTTGCAACATTGCTACTACTTCTCCTCTTATTGACCTTATTAATCAACTTAATCAAAATCATATCTGCAACCACTAAAAGACAAAGTGGTTTAGGCCTGAAATTTTTTAGAAAAAGGAAAAAAGAATATGTGTTTCTTTGTTCGAAATCTAAAGTTGCCTTTTTTAGCGTTGTCAATAAAAGAACTACACGTCCAAGAGGATTCTTGCTTGGTCCTCTAACATTTTATGTCTTTATATCTCTTATTGAATTAAGAACTTGAATCACCCCATACAAAGGTAAAACCACATATTTGGTCAAAAATCGAGGCTAAAACATGTAGAGTACTTTCCAATAGATCTGATTTAATGTACATAGTGAAACAACACTACCAAGTCTCTACGTCTTTTAAGTGGCATGCCATCATTAAACAAGGGATAATGCCATAAGAATGAGGATGCAAAGGAATAGGGTTGAAACTTGTTTCTATGATAATGTTATGGACTATAAATGGGAGTCTCATCTCATTTATAAAACTGTCGAAGTAGGAATTGTTCTCCCCAAGCCTTAAAAGAGTATGTCCTCTTTGAATCGAACAGTTTCTTGACTTAAAGCATAGAGTGTATGTTAAATTTTGATATTAAATCTTCAAATATAGACCTAAACTTCTCAATTTACGATTCCACTTCACATAAGTCAATGCCCCTCACCAGTAGGCTCACAGTCAAAGGTCATTCTTCTGCATCTCTACCCTGGAGCACTACAACAAAACTAGGTTTTAGCTACGAATTTTTTGCTTGGAAATCGTCGCTAAAAGCCAACTTTTGGTGATGATTTCAAAATTCGTCGCCAAAAGACGAACTTTTTGTGATGCTTTACCAAATCGTTTGTGTAGTTGTGGAATAACCCTTGGGTTTGGTTCTAGAAGAGGACGCTAAACTTATTGTAGAATCACTATTTGAGTTAATATCACCAGAGTTGGACTTAAAGACATCCCTCCTGAAGGGATGGATGACGAGATTCAGGATATAATCTTCCAACAAGGACCCTCAAAACCTACGTGTTAACTCTCAAGTTGCAAGTTTTATTTTATTTGAATTTAATCTTAAACACGAAATGGGTGACATTGAAGAGTTTATATAATTTCAGATAATGGGTTAAATACAGATCTAATTGAAGGCCAAGATCACAAGATCTTCTCCTTTATAAGACTTTCTACCAAAATATTTTATAGGACTGAGAATTTCTTAGGTACAAAACAACTGGATATAAACCTCTTACATAGCTCAAGAAGAATATATAATTATAAGACCCAATCCTGTGACAAAAAATTGGTCTTAATGAACTTGTCACATCCTTTTTGAGACTTGTGATAGCAAACACTATACTTCTAATAAATGGTCCGACCAATTTGTTGCAAAAGGGACTAAGCTTGAGATTTTTACTTGCATTTAACTCAGCTCAGTCTATAGTTATTGGTTGGGTCGGCCCTGTTGGGCCCGGGGCTGATCGGTCCATTCACCAAAGATATCCAGCCCAAGCCCGATCCATGCTCCATCAAACCTGTCCACATGAGAGAGACTCCCATGCACACGTAAAAACTTAAACCTAAACCTAGTTATCGTTCTATATATAAGGTATAGTCCTACCGTGACAGAGGTACGTAATCATAACCTAACCTTCTCTGTTTTCAGCAGCCTCACCTTCACGAGAAACCTAACTTGAGCGTCGGAGGGGCTAATCGGGACACAAACCCCGATCAGCCTTTTTTGTTTTGCAGGCATCTCAGCTAAAGGAAGCAACCAATCCATGGATCCAAGCAATAACGCTCCTTTCTGTCAGAATCAGGCAGAACCAGTTATCAAGTTTGATTAAATTTTATTGGGTCTCAAGTGAACCTCAAGCTCGAGCTTACCGATTTAGCCTGGGTTAAAGTCTGAACTATCTTTTCAAGTGTTATGTAAAATGTATTCGTTTTATACTAGATAAAACGACTTTGTTTTGCTTAAGTTACTGGTGCATTGTATCCATGTTAAAACGGTATAGGAAAACAATGTTGTTTCAATATATGACACAAAATCTCTCTTCTTCTTCAGTAGAAAATCCCTCCTCGTGAACTTGGACCTTGCCTTCCTTTCTCCTCTGATATGCTCCTCCTTTGCTCCTTGTTGACATCGCCATAGTTGCCTTCCTTCGTTATTCAAAAACAAAAACATAATGTGTTATGTTGATCTATATAAGGAAAGAGTTTATCATCTGACATGTTAACAACCATTCATATTTGATTATCTCGTTTTAAGAATCTACTCTAATTTCTTCTTTGCTAATGATTATGCTTGTTATGGACAAATTTTCATAGTACTAATATATATTGATCATACATACGTAAACATTTGATGTAGAAATTTTGATTTTTTTTTTGAAATAATTAGATCATTTTCGTCAATTATTTTTGCTAGTTTGATATATATAAATGTTCGTTGAATTTAGTATGTGTATATGTTAAATATTATTTAAAGTGCATGTATATGTAAATATTCATGAATAACTTATATGCTTATATATATATAATAATTGTTTTAGATGGATGGACATATTCTTTTAGTGAAGAGTTTTAATTAAGTACATGATAATATACTAGCAGAGAGTTCTAATTTGATACTAAGAGAACAAATGACTCATGCTAAAAGAATAGGTTCATTAAGAAGTGATGCTTAAAATCACTTCAACAAGATGAGATCAAAGGTTGAATGTAAGATTTGTCACAAGATGTTCGTCAGAAGTTACAAAGGTGGAACCTCTCATTTAAAGAGACATATAAAGTCATGTAATAAAAGGAAGATGATATTAGGAGGTCAAACATTTTTTACCCTCAAAATCATGAGAGGGAAGAATGCAATGACTACCACAAGTCATGATAGCAATATATTAAATTTTTTAGTAGCTAAGTGATTAATGGTGATGAATAATCACTCTCTATTATTGACAGCAAAAATTTCAAGATATTTTCATCTCACCCTAGACAAAGTTCAAAATTCTAACTTGGAATACTTGAAGAAAGACATTTTCAAGATTTAAGATGATCAAAAGAAAGAAATATTAGAGGTGTTGTTGAACATTCATGGATGGGTAGCCATCACATTAGATATGTGAATGGTTGACAACCAAAAGAAGGATCATACGGTGGAGACAACACATTATATTGACAATTGATGGACTTTATATAGTTAACTAGTAAGGTAGATTACATATTTATATTCTTTATTATTTTTATCTTTTATTTATTGATTATACTATAATTGAAATTGTTCATGTTTTTAAATAGTAAGTTCATTTATATGTCATCGTCATATACAGGTGACAAGTTGACAACTGATGGTGGATTGCTTAATAGATTGAAACATTGATACTAAGTTTTTAACAATAACTCTGGATAACTATAGCATAAATGATGCAATGATCGAAAAATTGAAGACCAAGTTGCGGGTTCATCTTGTTGATTGGTACAGGGTTATTCTATATACATTGCTTTACGCATATCATGAATTTGATTGTTAAGGACAGTTTGGAGGTAATTAAGGAAGTGATGGAGTTAATCTGGAGTAGTATAGTCTATTAGAGTGTAACATCCAAAAGAGTGAAATTTGAAGAAATTACACAACAACTACGCATTCTGTGTACAAAGAAGTTAGTTTTAGATTGTCCGATTAAATGGAATTCAACACTTAAGATGGTGGAGTCGTCAACTAAGTTTATTAAGGTGTATCAAGTGGAGATAAAGAGATTTTTATAATTCTTGCCTACTAATAAAATAGGAGAAGTTAGAGACATTTTATAATGCTATTGAGTTGTTCTCCGGTATAAAATATCCAAATTCGCACATTTGCTTTAGCAATATGTGTGAGATCAAACGAGCATTATCTGGTTAAATATTTGATTCCAATAAGGTGATCTAGGTCATAACAGAGTAGATTATGGAGAAACTCAATTCTAATTAGCATATGATAGGATAAATTATGACAGTCATTTTTGTATTGAATCGATGTATAAGATGGAGATGTTATATTTTATTATCAAAAGTTATATAGTAATTAGGCTCAAGAACATGTTAATATCATTAAATAATTTTGTTTTGCTTTGTTTAATGATTATCAATTAAGATTGGACAAAGATTAGGGTTGTAATAGTTCAATATTAGCTTCATCTTTAACTTTATCTGTTTTTTATATACTGGTGTGAGTCCCGAATTTGCAAAATTCATCAAAAAAAAGGTTAGGAATTCTTATAGTATGATGGAGTTGGAGAACTATCTAGAAGCAAGTGTTATAACCTTGGTTGAAAATGTGTAATTAGATGTATTAATATAGTGGAAGACACAAAGAATTACATTTTTGATCATTCAAGCAATTGCATGAAACCTCTTAACAATTCCAATATGTACTGCTACTTCGAAGTTTGCTTTCAATACTAGTGGTTAGATAATCCTTGTCTTACTCAACTTCATCCTAATACTGTGAAAGGCCCTTATATATGCCCGAAGTTAGTTAGGTGATGGAGATGTTTAAAATAGACTCTTTTTTTATGATATGTTAGTTTTGTTTACCTTAATAATTCTAACAATCATACATTATGTTATATTATATTGTCTTTTTAATATTAATATAGGCAAAGTTTTGTTTACCTTAATAATTGTAACAGTCATACATTATATTATATTATATTGTCTTTTTAATATTAATATAAGTAAGGAGACTAATCTTCCACCTGAAAATTTCTTCGAACAAATATTTAATGATAAAGGTATATTTAATTATTAATTATCATGTGTTGAATATTCATTTGGCACAATTGTTGTATACTCGAGTATAATTTACATATTAATGTTTTTATATATAGATGAAATGATGTGAAGTATTATCGATGCTGATTATAACGATTAGCTAACTCCTTTTATCTATTGTGGATTTGTTTTCTTTAATCTTACTTCTCGACTTACTATTCTTTTTCATATGATTGCTTTGACTTTTTTAGACTTAAAGATACGGATCTTTACTTGTGTAGTTCTATTCAAATTAATAAAGCAAACTCCATAGTGTTATGTAACCCCCAAAAAAAAAAAAACTCCATAGTGTTGTCTCTGTTCGATAACTCAACTTTAATCTTTAGCTATAATTGATGATTTTTTTAAAATCTTTTTTCATTTGGATAATAATAGTAATATGGTAATTCCTTGTTTTAAAAATAACATGATTTTGATAGTAGCACTGTAATACTTGTTACAAATATATTTAATTATTTACTAATTGATACAATGTATTTTTATTGTTTGTTTTAAATTTACATGGAGAAGTTCATTGATATATCTAAAATAATTAGTGATAGTGTTTGTATTATTTATGAATTATTTAAAAATAAATATTATTTATCATAAATATTATCTGCAGTTTGAATCATTTATAATTTAGATGAAATATTTTATTAAAATTATTTAATTTTTAAATAAGTAAAAAATTAATCAAAACATAACGAAGTTTCTAATCACCAAGGCTCAAACAAGCTTAGGTTTGTTTGAGTCTTAGGTTTGAGCTGTTGGTCTGCGATTTGATTGGGTTTCATACCACCTAAAGCCCAATTAAGTTGCATACTTCAAGTCCGATTAGGCCTCAAGCTAAACTCAAACTTAATTAGTTATTTTTGAGCCCAATTTGGCCAACTACCAAGCCTAGAAGGGGCAAAGAACTTGCCCCACATTAACCTGATCTTAAGACCTCAGCCAATTTCATCCCACGAAAGTATATAGATACATAAGTTCCTAAGCATCCTACCACTCCCACCTCTTTAGAAAAGGGACTTTCAGTTACCTCTTCTATATAAAAAGGACTTTGTGTTTGAATAAAAAGTAAATTATCTTTTTTTTTTGTTACAATGAAGCGAAACTAAAACTACCTCATAAAAGAAATATCACAGGTATCCGTCCATACAATCAAGGAGAGGGCGTAAGGAAGACCATCTCAAACTTGAAAATTAGAAGCAATGCCATGACCCAATTTAGCCAAACAATCGGCTGCAAAATTACCCTCACGAAGCACATGCCGAATAGAGCAACTCCAATTCCTAGCAAGTAAAGCTTAAATATCCACAACCAAAACAGACAGAGGATGGGAAAAAAGAACACCACCAGTCACCATCCGCACCACCTCCATACTATCAGATTCGACAATGACCTGCCGAAAACCGTGATTCCACGCAAAAATCAAACCATCCCGAATGGACCATAACTTGCCCACCAAGATAATTGAAATCCCAATTCGAAACGAGTATCCCCCGAGCCAACGACCAAAGGAATCACGCAACAATCCTCCACCACTAGTCAGCCCAGGATTAACAAGAGAACTGCCATCACAATTCAACTTCACCCAACCAGATGGTGGCGCAGTCCAACCAATCCATCGCCGTACACCGTTAAGCTTTGGTGTGGAAACAGAAATCAGACACATCCATTGCAACTTTAAAAACACAACCATTCAACATCAGCAAGGAAAGAAACTCCTGTTGAAAGATTAAGAGATTCCGAGCCTTTCACAACCACCAAAAAGGACCCACAATATGGGCATGCAAATTCAAAGCTAGCCAATCAACCAAGTTGTCCGTAGTACAAAAAGTAAATTATCTTTACTACACAAGATTTTATTGCTGATTTTATAATAGAAATCCTTACGGGGTGAGAGAGCTTATCCTTGCGTCGGAAAAAACTAATCCTAATGCCGATCCAAGGACCCAGTTAAAGCCCACAATTTTGAAGAAAACCCATGATATAATGGCACACGAAGTTAGTGGCCGACAACCATTGTCCACCTAAATTTTGATGCGTAGCAATAAAACATCCAAACCATTTACAGCGAACCAGTTCTTGCGGTAACTTAAGAAATAGTTATCCACTGCTATTTTGCACAAGCTTCATAATTTCAAGACCATAGTAATGCTCCCCCATTGCGAGCACTTATCGATTAGTTGCATCAAAATTCCTAAATGAATCGAGAGCACAATATTTTATATTTCGAACTTCAGGTCATGTTTTCAAAATTTTATAAACTAATATTAGATTACTATACATCATTTGAAATCAAAAGAATAATCTAGCAGACTTTAATTATGTCATATTCCCAAAAAAACAGATGACGAACAGATGCCTACTTTGGATTCGAGACAAAATGGAACATAATCGAAAAATATTGTGCATAATAACATGCTGGGAGATATTGAATGCTAAGGTTCTAAAAACACGAAATGATACCTCCCGCAGTCTCTTCAATGAAACCCATAATCTAAGTCCTGGATCAACCTGCCACGTTTCCACAAAAACCCAAATGCCAGGTATAACTAAAAAGATAAACAACGCAAATGCTGAGAAAAGGCAAGTCAAGGGAATACAGAAGACCCTAAAATTTCATATCCTTCTTACCATATGTGAAACAAAATAGGGTCTTAGAGAAGGTCCCAGGTGTTTCGAAGTGCGGTACTACCCTGATATAAAAATTTCTCGCTGCCTACTGTTAACTATGCGTTAATCCATTTCAATGTCGAACACTTGCTTCTGCAATTGCCTGAGCTTGCACTAAGAACAGTCCAGCTTGCATTCTTCAGCTGTTTGTTGACAGCCTACAAGATTAAAAAGCAGTACCAACAACAGCACTAAAAGAGAGCAACTTTATTCACTGTCATGGTAGCAGAAACAGAATCATCCGAGCATTTGCACTTTTCAACTGGATCAAGCCACAAAAATTTCCTTCACCAAACCTGTTTACCTTCGATATTAACCCAGAAACCAATGACCTTGTCCAATCAATCAACTGACTATAAGGATATTTCCTAACACTTGGATGGATTTCCCAAACAGCTACAATGACATCCTACTACTACGAGAACAAGCTGATCAAGTTTCTTTTCCTTGATTCTTTCCAGTATTCTCATTCCAATCAAATTACATCCTACTTTCCCTGCCTAAATCAGAGACTACTAAATTCTCCTTCAGAGGATTGTATTTGATGCATAATTTGTTGTCAAGAGCAACTCAACTGAGAATGCAACCTCTGATGAATGGATTCCAATATCCCACCAGTGAGCATGACAACACAATTAATCAGAAGATGGTCCACTGATTAGCAGATATGCAGCCTCATACTTGTGACAAGTAGTAGTAAAGACCCAAAGGCAGGTGTTAGCGGACTTCATATGACATCCCTCCTTACCAGTTCCCAGTTGTAAATTTGTTGCTGCAGAAAATGCCATGGGAGGACGAATCCTGCAAATTAGAAAGTATGACTTTATAATTGAGAGGGATATATAAAACTGTATCCAACGTGATGACCAAAACATCAGACAAATAAATAAAGCTGAAGTGAACATAAGTTCTTTTTAGCTAGCAAACTTCTATGTTAAAACTAGAGCAAATGCAGGACAATATTTGATTGAAACAGGAAGCATGAATGTCAAGCGAAAATTATTGCAAGAATCTAACAACTATTTCCATATGTTGGCAAAGAGGTGGAATAAATAATCATAAAAGTCAGTCAAGATCAATTTCTCCGCATTAGCATTCTAACATGACCAAATTAAAAGTTGGAAAGAAATGCACAAAAGGAAATTGAAATATTGCTAAACACGTCACCTTTGAAAAGTTTTGAAGCAAATAAGAATTTGAAAGAGCTATTGTGTAGCTGATAATTGAGATCAAGCTAGGCAAAATTCTAATGCATAAAGCACTTACTAGCTTGCAATATATCCCCAACCACTTAATAAGCACTGTTAATAATTACCAGTATTTTGAGCTATAACCATCCGCTAGCAACTGAACTCCAAAATAGTTGACCATAGCCAATCAACTTAAGAGTGATCTTGCTCATTACCAATGCATTTGGCAAGAAATTTCTATTAACCCTGCAAAAGAGTAGCTGCCAGAATGCCTCTGGATAACATCCTAGTTTTTGTGGCAATTTGAAGCATCCCATATGTGACCAATAATTATGCTCAACTTTACATCCTTCTACACTATGGTAGAGAAATTTGGAAGAAGTGAACAGGAGATGGACATTCTCAAGTCTCCATGACATCAAAAATACTAAGAGCCGGGAAATGAATACCATTCAAGCAACTTTTAAAGATGTTAATTGGCCAAAAAGAAACTGTCTTGTCTGGTGATGAAAAGAAGAAATTGATGGATAAAAGCTTCAAATTTAATTCTTCACACATGGAGGCACAAATACAATATCTTTATGAGTCAATTACGACATCTATATACACAGCACAGGAACCAAATTTATGTTGGTACCCTATGACAACCAACGTGTCTGTAGTCACCTTTTAAAGTAATGCAACCAAGTTTCATCAGGTAACAAGTGTATCAGAGCCCAGGAAATGCATTAACAACCATCTTGATGAGAAACATACTGGAAGGCACCATCCTGTGTCACCAAAGATTTTGTTCCCTCTACTGAGTGATCTTCTAGTCCAGATCACAGTAAAATCATACTGCATGATAATTGGCCGCCGTGCTGTTAAATGCAACTCCACAACAGGATTCCCATAGAAAAAGGCAGTATTGAACTTCACTCAAATGCACTGACAATAAGTTTAACATCTTGATCACTTGGCACTATGGCGCTGCAATGCCGAAATCCAACTACTTGAGGGGCCAATTTTACTGTTATTTCCGTGACCAGGATTTGGTGCTTCAGTTTGAATGATAGGTTTTGCTAAATTTCTTATCGAAGTGCCAGCAAGTGGATATGAGGTGGATGGTATATTTGCCTCACCTGCCATCTAAAAGAATAGGTCTTCAATCCGTCAAATTTTCAGCATTTTAGTGAAATTTGATGCAATATAGGGAAACAACATTAAAGATATAGAGCCCCAATCAGAAAATGAACTTCTAGAAGAGACATAAACCTTAAGTCAGCAGTTCTAAATTAAAACTTCATTCTGTAAAATCATAGCAAAATTGGACAAGGTTTATCAAGAAAGAATTTGGTCTTAGTAATTTTTATCAGTAATCTATACACAATCTGCATGCTTGGCTCAGACTTACATGCTTGTCAATCTGACTGTCAGAAATAAAATTTTTGGCTGTTCCTGATTTCAATTCCATTCGTATGCCAGCACCAGAAGGCTGTAAAACCTCGGTCGAGTAAGGAGGATTACTATTTCCTGCAGGTCATAACAACTCATATTAGTTCCCCAACAAGGAAGAAAGATCAGCTAAAAACCAGCTAATATAATAACTATGGCACAAATGGAAAATCAAGATTCACTTAATAATGGTAAAATTTTGAAGGACATAATCTATCACATAACTGTGAATTTACCATGCTAGCCACTGGATTATTTTGAATGATGAAGCTTTCTCCCACTAATTACTTTTCAGCACCTATTTCGTGTGGCATAAAAAGATTGGAAGGTGTGGAATAGTTAATCTAAAAATGGTTGTTTGAAAGTGTGGTGATGAAGCTGCCTCTACTAGTTACTTCTCACTACCAGTTTTTTTTGTGTACCAAGATGATTGAACCGTGTGGACTGATAAATCTAAAAGGTTTGTTTTAAAACTTCTAAAACGTTTAACAGTATGTAGACCATGGATTGGACTTAAAAGAAAGTCATTGAACTCATAATTATCCAAGGCCACCTTTTTTTTCTTTCTTTCTTTCTCGAAAGACAGAATTTCAATCATGAATATCTGCAGACAACATAAGGCAAGTTCTGACCTTGGAGATTTTCCACGTCTTTTGGAACTGCATGACTGCTACTTGCTCCAGGAACTGGCTGTAATATGAGAACTTTAAAATTTCAGACTTCTATATGGCTATTCCCCAATTTTAAACTAAAAATGCATTTCTTTATGCAGATAAAACTTGAAACCACATCCATGCATCAATTGTAGCATGAGTTTTAAAATAAATAGAAGATGCAAGTTACTGACCGACAAGCGAGGCTGACTTCTTCCCTTCTGTGACTGCTGGTATTTGATAATGGTCCAATCAAATATATAATCAAATTCCAATCCTGCTAACAGATATCATGAAAATTCCCATTAAAATACTAATCAAGAAGATGTATTCAATTGTATTTTTTATGATATGGAGGGTGATCAGATTTCGTGAAGGTCTGCAAAAAATTGCTTGCTTTTCTATATTCCAATTCAGTACAAGATCTGGTAGATCTTGAAATGAAAATCTTTGGTTGTCATAATATATTATAGATGGATTAAATCAAACTCATCAATACCTTCACGTACAAGCAAGTCACGGAATAGACGCTTCAAAAATCCATAATCAGGTCGCTGATCAAATGTAAGTGAATGGCAGTAGTGAAGGTAAGAAGCGAATTCCACTGGATGATTTTTACACAGAACCTGTAAAGAAATTAATGTGTGACAAAATTGAAACCTTAAGTCCTAATGAATATTCTCCACAATAGAATCGAACCTCAATAGGAGTTGATAATTTCTTCTCACAAATTTTGTCGTACTTCTGCTTCTTTGTGGCAGCTTTTAAGCCCTGCCATGGAAGGCTACATAAAGAACTTTCGTCAGCTCAAATCACAAACTCCTATATGCACACAACCTAAGATTTTATTATAATCTCAGTAATAATACTGCTTCTGAAGATATGGAAACAACTATCCAGGCTGAGGAGAATAGAAGATTAGGTATACCAGAAACCAATCTACAGTACGACATACCTTCCTCTAAGAAAATATAACATAACATAACCAAGTGACTCCAAATCATCTCGGCGGCTTTGCTCTACAATTAAGGAATGAACGAGGTTATGTGGAAGCTCATGCAAAACAAAACTAAGCACGTTTATGTGAGTATCTAAATGCATAAACTCTTAACTTGCTTTCAATAAGACTATAATTTAGCTTACCAATTCCAAGGTGAGTATTGCAACTGGCATAACGTGCAGTTCCAGTTAAGCTTTTGTTCTCCCTAAGAAGAAGACAGTTAGAAGGGGCTAGGTAACATCACATTTCATTTTATCTTCATTAATTCCAAAAATAATAGGAATCTGATGTGCCACAGTCAGTATACACGAAGACTTACTATATAAAAGAGTAGAAAATGATTAACTAACAAACAGTTACCTATAAGGTATATGGCGATTTGTTGTGGCATCTCGATATCGTTTTGCAAGCCCAAAATCAATTATGTAAACCTGAAATGAGCAATTCAGTAAGAACAACATAGCCTGATAATAAGTCTATAGAAACACCAATAAGGCATCACAAATCATTACCTGATTAGCTTTCCGGCCAAGACCCATAAGGAAGTTATCAGGTTTTATGTCTCTATGCAGAAATCCTTTGGAGTGAACATACTCTATTCTCGTAATCTGGGGGAAAAAAAACAGATGGGAACATATCATTAGGAAACAGTTCTACGTACATAAACGAGTTAGATAGACATCTCCCAATTGAAAAAACAAAATCATGAAAGAGCTAATTTGGAAAACTTTATACTGATAGGAAACATAATTAGCAACTGAGCTACGGTATAAGGAGCAGAGTAGTTAGAAGCAATTGTGAAGAACGGAGTGGCAGTATCCGCTTTTGATCTTAAGACTAATTACGATATGACCAAGTCAAACTTACCATCTGATCGGCCAACATTAACACGGTTTTTAGAGAGAACTTTCTCCCACAATAAACGAACAAGTCCTCAAGGCTTGGTCCAAGCAAATCCATCACCAGAACGTTCTCTTCCCCATCAACACCAGCCCATTTTATCCCAGGGATTCCGCCTACCACAAAAGCACAATAAAATTACGCCTACTCATTTCTCCATAAGTTGTAACCAAAACAAAACAGTAAATCCAAACACATACTTCCTCCTTGAAGAATATTATATAGCTTAGCCTCGTAAAGCAATTGAGGGTGTTTCGTCTTAGTATTCTCCTGCAAACCAACACAAATCAAGAACCACCAAATAAACACAAAAATTAACAAATCGACAGCGAGATCAGCTTAAAGCTCCCCAAAAACAAATGCAAGATACGAGAGGAACTTACGATCTTAACCGCTACGATCTCGAACGTATCGATATGTGTAGCTGCCAAAGGGAAAAACACCATAACGATAATCAATCAGGTAGCAAACATAGCAAATAGCAACAGAGATGTGTGAGTGTAGTGGAAAAAAGACCGACCGAGAAAGATCTCGCCGAAGGATCCGTTACCGATCCTGCGGCCAAGTTTGAACTTGCCACCGACGAATCTTTCCATCTAGGGTTGGAGCATGAAAAGAGACAGAGGATTGATGGTTTGGGTGTTGACGAGGGAGGGAAAAAAGAGAGACTAGGAAGAGAGTTTTCGGAATGTGTGAGAAACTAAAACCACAGGGAGAAATGGTGACTTAATACAGTGGCACTAAGAATATAAGACGGCTGGATTTGGTGAGTTGGCTGCTTACGTTATAAATTATACGGGGTATTTTCGGGTAGCCTAACGTCTTATGAATTATATTTGTTCCTCTATTACAATATAAAAAAGTGACTAATTTATTTTTCATAAATTTGATTCAGGTTGGAAATTAAGCACTAGCACTACAAAAGCAATGCCGATTTCGACAACAAAAATATCAATTAGAGTAATCAAATAAAATAGGAATATCACTATTAATTATTATATACATAATAAGTTCAATGATATTCAAAGAAAATTAAAATTTATTATATTGAAATTATTGTAATTGTTCTGGAAATTAAAATTTTGATCGTCACATACATCATCATGTTTAAACCTTCTTTTCTCACATTATTTGATGCTACTTTTTTTTTTCAAAAAATATATATTAAATTTAAAAAGATCTCCGAGAGTTAATAGACATTATTATTAACAAAAGAAAAGGTAACGGCAGTCATTACATTAGATTAGGACAGGCGGTTTCCAGTTCTCGCTGTGGTGCGCGCCGCCGCGGCGGGCATTTAATATGTTCATACAAACGGCGCTGCTTTTCTTTCTTTTGAAATTAGCAGATAGGAAACGGCAGAATTTAGCCACGTCAGATGAATGTATAATTAATCTGACAGTTTTGGCCTTAGAATGAAGGTTAACGCTATCTTGCTATCATAAGTTTGGTGGGACCTACAGAGTACATGTGGATCGTATGTTACATGCAAAGTAAAAGGAGAGGCAAAGGAGAAGGGAGGACTTATTTATTAGCTAATATTTATGTTCTTCAAAGAGAAATGCTTTCGAGTTTCGACCATTCAAAATATTCCAACACATCGTCAGATCAATTATAATGTATTTATATTTAATAATGAAATTTAATATTTTAAAAATTGAATAAATAAAAAATTAATATTTAAAAGATTCAATTAATATTAGATATAATAGGTAAAAATTAAATATAATTAAATGAAATTCTAAAATTTAAATACTCATTAAAAATTATTAAATAAAAATTAATTAATTAATTAAAATTTATAAAAATTAATTTATTTATAAAATAGATTTATTGATAACTAATCTAATTAAAATAAATTAAATTAAATAAAAATTAATCGAATTAAAATTTTTACTAATAAACTAATTAAAATAATTCGATTCTTTAATGATGGATTAAACAAAAAGAGAAAAAAAAAAAAAACTCCATCACGGACATAAATTTGCGAGGGTACTCACCACCAGTCTACAAAAAGAAACAATTACAACATTTGTTTTGTTACTCTGTATTAACCTGGTGAAATTTATCTGATAAGTTGACCGCGACTCGTACAGGGGAAGTGAGCGCACACGAAATTCCAGAAAAACATAAATAAATATCAGTTCACCGGACTCACCAGTGGCACCGGCCATGTCCGACGACGTCCAGAAGATGGTGGCGATAGGCCTAGTTTGGGGCGCCACCAACGCCCTAATCCGCCGTGGCACACTCCTCTGGGATCGTCAGTCGGTAAAATCGTCACCGCCATCGAACTCGCAAAAACTCCACCGGAAAATTCTGTCGGCGGTCAAGAACTGGGTTAGCCTTCTGTTATTCTGGCAATACTCGGTTCCTTTCTTCATCAACCTCTCGGCGTCTGCTACATTCTTCGCCGTCTTAAGCGACGCCCCAATTTCTCTGGCTGTTCCCGTCACCAATGCGACGACGTTTGCTGCGACTGCTGTGTTCGGGATGCTTTTGGGGGAAGAGATTCGTGTTGGGTTCGCTTTGCTAGGTACGGGTTTTATCGTGCTAGGCGTTTGGCTTTGTATTGCCTGACTGCTTGATGCTCGTTAGGTGATACGATTAAATGATTTTGGGTTCTTGGCTTGTTGTTGGTTGGAAGGTATGCTTAATTCTTTTTCAGTATTTTGCTAGTTGGTTTAGGGAGCTATTATGTTGTGATCACTTTCTAAAACATTATTCAGGTTCTGTTTATGTTGTTTTTTCATTTGTTGTACAAGGTAATAGAAATTGCTTGTGGGGCGAGTGCGATCCTTTCTTTGGGTGTTCGTTTTCGGGTAATTAAAGAGAAATGTTCTTTTCTGATCTCGGGATTGTCTCGAAGATGAATGGGATTACACAGACATCGCTGAATGAGAAGAATGTAATGCAGTGAAGAAACATGGAGTAGAAAACAACCCCTATTGACAATGAAAGAGAATAAAATCAATATGATCAACAAAGAAAATTGGTTGCAAGATTGATTCATCTGGCCCTGTTTGGCAGGGTTAACTGGCTGTATGTGGGTAATGTCCACCAATTAGAGGGTTTTTAACTTTTAACTGCACATTGACTGATGCTGATCGGTCCATTCCACTTGCAAGCTCAGGGCCAAAAAATGACGGTAAGTTGCTATGAAGGGTGCACCACTGCAATCAATCTTAACTAATCCACCTCTTGTTGCCCAGTTATCTGCATTCCATAAGCTAGAATAAACCCGCATTACTTGTTTGTTTGAATAAGCTATCCCCTCATCTCGTAGTTTAGGAATTTTATCTAAATACCACCTGAAATTGTCATGATGATCCTTGATGATTAGTATCCCCTTTGGTTTCTGGATGCATGGCTAGATACTATTGAATCTAGCAAATGAAACTAGAGTGTGATTATTTATTATAAAGTTCAAAGAGTTATAAGAAGAATTTAAGATATGTTGAAGATAGCATAGGTGCTTGTGATGGCTTGAGACTTGGCATTGAATTAGCAGCTTAATAGAGAACTGAATATCTGTTTTCCTGCTCTTGTTGCTATCGTTCTGTCTTATATATATGTGTGTGTGTGTCTATGTGTGTGCGAGTTACAATGTACTAATTCTTAACAAGTCTAACAGTAGATTGATTATTGTAGTATGTGAAAGGAAAATGTAAGGTGTAGTTATGATAATCAACAGTTGGGTCAAGCCAGCGGTGAAATTGCTGTTCCCTGCTTCCTTTTCGTAGGGTGTAAATGATTGTGTGGATGATGTAAGGCTGACCTGAGACATTCCTGAAGTAAAAAGTCTATCTCATCATGCTTGTTACAATTAGACGATAGCTTCACAAATTCGAAGTGGGAACCAAAACACTTTCCGATTAGCATCCATTTAAGTTTCTAGTTGTGGGTGTCTAGGGTGCGATTTCACTAAAACTTTGTTGAAGACTGTACATTAACTTTAGGGGAGAGGAGTACTATTGTGCATAACTAAGTGATGCAACTTAGTATTTGAGCTATCATTTCTGATCGAGGGAACAATTCGAAGATGCAAAAGGAAGACCATGGCCTTGCTTCCTGGTCAAATATTAATACTGACATTGTGGGCAGTCACTGCTCCACTGGAGTTTCCAGTTACCAATTTGATTAACATTTCTACGCTTCCAAATAAGAATGCTTGCTTGATTTTGCCAGAGGCTGGAAGTGAAGAGTGTAGTAAACTAAATCAGCAAATTATTTTATCTGGATGATAATTTAATTTGACATGCAGTATGAATGACATTGAAAACTGGACACATCGTTACATGGTGTTTGATCTAATACAAGTTGTAGTGCCTAGAACCTTAGAATGATAACCACCCCAGTAGTCGTACATGCTTCTGGGGAAATTGACTTCAATCAAAATTGGAATAAATGTTGCAAAGATGAATAGAGCTACCGACCGAGGTTGCAAACTTGCCATTTCAATTCTATGTCAACCTTGGAAGTGAAATGGGGTGCTCTTTCAGCAAGGTTGTGATGGTTTTCAAGGTTTTGTAAGCAACAAGTTTTGGCCTTGCTGATATGAACTTTTTTTAGTGTTCTTTTCTTTGTTATTGAAAATAAGCAATTTATTGACCATGTCATGGAATTTGACGTTGATATCAAAAGATGTTGAGAAGTTATTGCTATACTTATTGGTTAGGAGACTACGCATAAGGTGCACCTAGGCAATGGATGTCTTTATGAGGTAAAATATTGAACAGGTTGTATCATTACTCAAGCCATAATTGATCTAGTTAGAATGCTGATTAGGACTGTTTATTTTTGCTGTGCCTTTTAGTTTTTAATTTGTTTTCAAATTTCTTTAAAATATAAATATTTTTTAATTTTAATTTTTAATCTAAGTTTTTATAACATAAAATTTATAAAACTATTTTTATTTATTTTATTTTTATAAATTAATTTATTATGAATTAAATATATGTTATTTAATTATTTAATATTATAAGTAGTTTAAAATTTTGTTTTTAAAAATATTTTAAACTTAAAATATCTTAAGAATACGTAAATTTGAAATAAATTAATTTTAATAATTAAAATATGAGTCATTTAAGCAGCTATATTGAAAAGCCTATCTGTTTTGATGAGCCTACGGTCACTCTTAAAAGGATTAATTCTGCCAGAATATGTAGCTTGCAGTTGGAAACTAGTGGCTCCCATACCCAAGAAAGATTAGAGACCTACAAGAAGGAATATAGGCTCCTTAGGAAATCAAGAGATAAGCAAAGCACATAAGCACACAAGAAGAACTTAATGTATCCAAAGTGATAAGCCAGGTAGAGGAACAGGCCCTCAACACAGAGCATGAAGAAGCTATCTCAGGAAATTCAGGAAGTATCCATAGAGGAAACCAAGGGCATAAGTCAGGAAGTAGACCATACAGCCTCAGAGCCTATCTCCCCAAAGGACAAACCCTAGATGACAATAATACGATTCTCATCTAGCTTCATTTGCTATAAATGCTATTTGCTAAGACTTAATGGAGGCATTGAATTTTCATAGGGTGACCAAGAAAAGTGCCAAGAAAAAGAAGGGCTTTCCAACCTATGTTTCCTCCTAATGTTAATCCTATGTTGGAATACTAAAAGACCCAATAGTCCTCACAAACAACAAATGATTGCAAATTACATAAATAACAACAAACCTGTCTTGACTGGTTTATTAGGGAAGGATGGGAATATATGTCCAATCTTGGCTATCACTACAATCGTAGGATTATAGTAGCCTATGACTCCAAAACCTTGGAGCTGTGAATTGTTTGAATAGAGCAACAACTTATTCATGTCAAAGTCAAGATGAAGGACTCTTGGATTAGCTACCAGGTATCTTTTGTTTATGCTTTTAACCATACATTTCCAAGAGACCCTTTATGGACCTCTTTTTGCAGAGTGGGAGAAACAATCAGCTACTTTTGGTTAATAATTAGTGACTTCTAATGCATACTCAGTCTAAATGGGGCTATAGGGGAAGTAATTTGTTAGAGGAACCACTCAAATGAGCTAAGTAGTTGTATAGAAACTACCCAAATCACTGACCTTAAAGGTGAAGGTGCTATGCTAGCTTGGACAAACAAACAGGAAGGGAGATGGCTGATCAGGAAAAAAACTCGATAAAGCCTTGGTACATGAATCATGGTTACATGCCTTTCCAGAGAGTATAGCATATTTTAGGAGTCACCTATTATCAAATCATACTCCTATCCTAGTTCAGAATCTAACAAAGTCTACTCTAAGGAAGTATCCATTCAGATTTAATAATTATCTGGTTGGAGTGGAAGGTTTTAGGAATGCCTTAAGAAGGGGCTAAATACTAATCACATTGGTACTAAGATGTTCATCTGCATGAGGAAACTACAAAGGATAAGAGAGGAGCCAAAAAACTTAAAAGAGTATGTAACTCCCAATATTGAAACCAACATAAAGGAAGCAAGGAGGAGTATAGGGGAATTTCAAGCTAAACTAGAAGGGAATTGTTGGACCCCGAACGTTTCTCATGTTTTGATTTGGTGCTTTGGTGGATTAGAGATTATGAAATGGGAAGAATTAAGGTGAAAGTTAGAAGTGAAATGAAAGCAAAAATGAAGTTGAATATGTGTAGTAAGTTGATAAAGGATATATATGTGTGTGTGTGTATGTTCTGTTAATAGTGATCATGATTAATCACGGACTATAATTTCTTTATGGATGATATTGATGTGAAATGAAGTTGAGAAAGAGGAGTAAATAAAGTAGTAAAGGTGATCTTGGTATGAGTTGTGTTAAGAGAAGATTTTGAAACAAATTGATAGTTGATTTGGAAAATGTTCACTGAGTATGCTTTAGTCTTTTAGCTACAACTTTTTCTCTAGTTATCCAAACTAAACTAGAAACATATGGCTCCATTTCTTATGAAGACGTCAAATTTAAATTCTGTCTCTAAGAATCTAAAAAATTTATCATGAAGTTGAGAATTGGGTGCAGTACATTGGTTTAGGAATGTAAAGTTCATATTTTGACTTCAGGGAAAAAAACTGGACTAATTTAGATTAAATTAGTCAAAGTTCTCTTCTAGAAAGTTGTAGCTTATCTTACTAGCTTTTCAGCGGTGCATAGTATGAAATGTTTGGGCATAGGTGTCAAAAGTCATGGTCCTTGGAAGGGGAGATGCTTAGGAGTTTTAAAGTTGTATCGTTTGTAAAAGACGCTTCGTCTGTGATGACATCATGTCGGATAACGTCATTTCGTCTAAAACTTTGCATCGTCGTAAGTTGACTTTGCATTGTCTTAAGTTGACTCCATTCGTCTATTGGGTGGCATTCGTCTGCTGTTCCACATTCGTCTGCCTTGTGGCATTCGTCTGCTGTTTCGCATTCGTCTGCTTCTTCGCATTTGTATGCTTCGTCTTCGTCTGTTCCGCATTCGTCTGCTTCTTTGCATTCGTTTGCTTCGCCTTCGTTTGTTTCGCATTCGTCTGCCTTGTGGCATTCGTTTACTGTTCTGCATTCGTCTGCTTCTCCGCATTCGTCTGCTCCGCCTTCGTCTATTCCGCATTCACCTGCTTTATGACATTCGTTTGTTGTTCCGCATTCGTCTGCTGGGTGGCATTCGTCTGCTCCGCCTTTGTCTGTTCCGCATTTGTCTACCTTGTGACATTCGTCTGCTGGGTGGCATTCGTCTGCTCCGCCTTCGTCCGTTCCGCATTCGTCTGCCTTGTGGCATTCGTCTGCTGTTATCCATTCGTGTACTTTGTGATATTCGTCTTCTTTATAGCAATAGTCTGCTCTGCATTCGTTTGTTTTATAGCATTCGTCTGCTTCTCCACATTCGTCTTTTTTTTTTGCGTTTGTTAGCTTTTCCGTATTAGTTTGCTTTGTAATCACTCGTCTGCTTTCTGTTTTCTTTATAGTTCACCCTCCGCTTCTTCTGTGCACTGTCCTTGAATCGTCTGGTCAAAGTGTTGATCTTTCAGACGATAGAATCCGTCTTCAAGGTCTTCATAAAAGTTGTAGATCTTGAAGTCCTCTTTCAAACCATGCAAAGAACACCTTAATCTGATACCTGTAGGGAAAGTTATGGCAATTTTCCCAATCCTACATCGTTTGATGATGTCACGTCGTCTATAAGTGGCATAATATCGTCTGTTCTTATTTGGACCTTGTAGACAATCGAATTTGTCTTTGAGGTCTTCATGAAAATTTTAGGTCTTGAAGTCTTCTTTCAAACCATCTAAGAATGATCTTGATCCGACATCTATATTGAAAGTTCAATATGATTGAGGACCAAATCTTGTTTGATTCTTTCGGCCATAATTTTGTTATCCGACCTCCAAATGAAGTGATTCTATAACCCATAGATTCCTAACACATTTCTTTTTATGTCTCTATGAAAGTTATAGCTTTTGATGCTGTTTTGAAAAGGATTGATTGAGTATGAATTGGATGTTTTCTGAACATACTTCGGTATTTTGATGATTTCTGGATCGGTAAAGTCCCAAATGAGATGATTTCTGATTTGTGGGAAACTAGAGACATAAAATTGTAATTCAGTCCCTAAGATTTTCAAATTTTGGATGGAAGTTAGGAATAATGTACTGTTTCAGTCTAATAATAGTCTGAAAGTGCTTGTGGTAATACTTCAGATTTCTAAATCAAATTAAATGATTTTAATGTCATTAGAAACTTAAGACAATGGGAACTTTTCCTAAATTTAAGTGTTAAGGTTATAGAAATGTTCAAGGGTACTTTTGGCAAGACACTTAAGCATAAAAGACATAAGGCATAAATGGAAGGGGCAAATGGGACATTTCTCAATCATTAAGGGCACAATTGGAAGAATGAGTGTTGTCTTGCTTTTAAATAAAGAAGAAAAACGTGAATTGAGGGATAGAAGGAGAGGATAATGAAAATGAGAAAGAAAGAGGAAGAGAGTTTGGTGGTTTGAGAGAAAAGAAGAGAATGAGCTAAGGTTTAATTCTTCTTAGTCTTCAAGAAAGATTTTGAAGCAGCTCATGAAGAGAAAAAGGTAGAGAAAGAAAAGAGCTTCCCTTTGAGCCAAAGATCCCTTCATTTGGTGAAGAATGAAGGTGAGATCATTTTGAATCCTTTAAATTTTTGACAGGATTTTAGTTCACAGAGTTTAGAAAATGTTTGGGTTTAAGTATGCTAGAATCAATTTTAATAATTTTGCATTGTGAGATTTTTTATTGGATTCCTATTGAATGAGACTTGGTTTGTTTTAGGGAACCAAGAGAATCCTACCTAAGAGCAAAGGGAAAGATGACCTTGATTTGGATTTTGCAAGCAAATTAAGTGGGTAATATATTTATGGTTATTGTGTAAATAGGAAATTTTGCCTATGTGTGTGTATATGCTAGAATTGCTAAATTGTGAATTACTATAATGTGTTTTATGTTATGCATTGAAAGATGTATGACATTTTGATATAATTGAATTGTGATTTTGATCATATTATGCCTTGAAATATGTCATGACATTTTAGTATAAATGAAAAGAAAGGAAGGAGCACAAAAAGTATGAAAGTTAATAAAATGATTTTGAGCATGATTATGTGCTTCTATTTGGGCGAGAGTGGAACCATTCTGTTCGTCACGTGCACGTTGACAAGAGCCTTCTCCCGGCTGCCCGCTTGTGGCATATGAGCTCCGAAAGTAGACTCATTATGCTCATGGGGTAAACTTCGGTTTCTCCATTCTGTCTCCATGGAACCCTCGAGCCAATTGTTTGTGCATTGCATAATCGAATTGCCAAGTATGATGCATATTTTAGTGTTATGTTTAATGGATGAATCTTCATGTTATGTTCTATGTAATGACATTCGAATTATGAAATTTTGAGCTTGAATTGTGGATGATAGAATTGCTAGATTAGATGGCATATATATATATATATATGTGTGTGTGTGTGTGTGTGTATATTTATAAATATGTGTGTGTGCTTGAATTGTATGGCTCGTTGCCAATGGCTATAAATATATATAAGCCACTAAGCTTCGCAGCTCACCCCATTACCTTCCACTTCGCAGGTGAAGAGAAAGCATAATAGCATTGATCCTTGCAAAGTTTGGCAAAAACCAAGAATAGAGACTTTTGTAATTTAGTTAGTTCAGAAAGTTTTTGATATTTAGAATCATATTAAGCATAAGAAATCAATTGTATCATATGTATTTTTTTGTATTAAGCCAAAGGGGTGGTTTTTGAAATATAAAGATATTATGAAATCAAACATTTTGTACTGTAACGAGCCCAAGTGATTACTGAAACTCTGATGTGTTCAATAAGGTTGACATCTTTTGTGATTGAAATTGTTTGCAATAAATCGGGTCATTTTGATTATCAATTTTTTCGCATATGCGTTTATTGTTAAAGAAAATTTGCAATGAGATTGTTTCAGTTTATGACTCTAAATGTTGGGCTCCAGAAGTGGAGTCCAGCATTGTTTAGTATCAGAGCTTAGGTTTTTTCTTAGGCTTATAAGGTATAGTGTTACAAATTGGTAGGCTATGTGATGCATCGATGTATTGTGAATTGATATGTTGCATTAAGTGACATGCATATCAAACATACATGTAGGAAATAAAATTGAAATGAAAGTAAGCTGAAAGATAGTGTCTTGTCAAAGGAGTAAAATGTCACTTCGTAAAAGAATACGAGGAGTTTTGCAAGGATCTGTTGTACCTGATTCCTCACTATTAGAGAAGGGTACTGATGAGTATAAAATCCCAGTAATTGCAACCGCATGAGTCGCACGTATGAACTTCCGCTAAGAGTTTGGACTATTAGAAACGATGAGAACAATGGTGTTTTGTTAGAGTGTAAGATAAGGAAACTTTGTGGATATTTGGAAATAAGGATTATGGCATAGTCCGATATGTTAGACATAGATTCAGTATTTGTGGATATGTCAGCGAATAAGGTAACAGAATTTCGTTCTGGATATGTACTTGAATCGATATGGATGTGAAAAGGCTTTTCATGAATTGACTGAGAAAGAAATAGAGACATAGGTGAAAATGAAAAAATTTACGTTGTACAAGTAAAGTGGAATGGAAAGGTGGACCTTGGAATTTAAAATGATTGTTTAATTGGTGTGCGAAAATTTGTGATTCGGTATGAGATTGTAGTAGTGAATTTGATGTCAAAATTTTAAGATGGCTATGCATCTATAAGTTTAAATTGATTAAGAACGTACGTATGGAAAATGAAGCAAGTGATAGTGATATATGTAGAAGTCCTCAAGGTTATGACGACCAGTTATTAGGAGCACGCATCTGATAGTGTGGTTACATTGGTGAATAAATTGGATATGGTATAAGAGTAAATGGATATGCCTCTTATTTCATTGAGCATTATTATAAAGAATATTTTGGTCAGGCATAGTGTGACAAAAATTTGAAATTATTGAAATGTCATGAAAATTGAAATTGATCATATTGAGGTGTTAAGAATGGCTAATACGACATTGATGAACATAGTTGATTGATAAAGATTATGGAAACGGTGTAGGTGATTGAAGTAAGAAGTCTTTTGAGATAGAGATATTTTATCGAATCATATTGCGTGAATTAAATGTTCCATTTCGAGGAATGAATTATTATTAACGAATCAAAAGTAGATATTGGAATCCTATTCCTGACGGAGACTCAGTCGTAAGAGATAGAGTATGCTATTGAGAATGTATGCATTTTGTTTAATGTAAAGTATCCAACTATGTAAGTGGATTCCTTAATTTGAGGAGATATTAATTGCTAATATGATGAGTATATAGGTCCACATTATATTATGTGTTAATATGTTCGGGAGATAGAAATTGACCTGATGAATGTATTACAAACACAGGAAGTTAAGATTACAAATAAATTGAAATATGTGGAGAAATTAGTATGAATGAGTAGACAATAGAATAAGTCAACGTAAAATCAGAGGAAATTAAAGGAAATTAAGAAAATCATTCGAGAGATGAAGTCAATTGCGAAATTGAAAATAACGTGAGACAGTGTTACCTCATAGAGGAATTAGTTATTTAAGGAATTAGAGAAGTAATCATGGGCATATGGAGCTTTGGAAATATTTGTTCGAGTTAACAAATGCCCCGATAGTACTACGACATTAAAGATTAAAGTGATCTGAGAAAAAATTTGATGATATGCTAAAGGTAATCGAAAAGTTAAGAAGAATAGTTTGCATACTTAAGAAAAGAACGTGTAAATCGTATGAGTAATGAAAGTAAAGAGAATTTTGAGGAATTATAATATCGATTTAATTATATCGTTTGGATTTGGAGATTTTATAGGGTACAGTGATGTTGTGTAAGAGTTTAGGATAAAATCCAATGCAGCATGATAAAGTGATTTTATATGCAGGGAGACAATTAAGCCTCATGAGATGATTAATTGATGCATGAATTTGGAACTTCCTGCAATGGTGGTCGTTTGAAAGTTTTGAGACATTATAAGTACAGGAACATTTTGAAATATACAGATCATTTAATTTGAGGTAAATATTGAGTTGGAAGAATGGAATACGAGACTGAGACAATAAATGGAGTTATTGAAGGATGATGGTACAAATGAGTACTATACTGGTAAAAGCTAGTGTCGCCATCAAATGCATCGAATAGAAAATTTCGTAGTAGTGTATCAAAATTTGGATATTGAGGTTATTAAATCTAGTGTAATAAAGAGTACAGAATGGAGTTGATCGGTTTCACATGAACAAAGCTCAAATTGAGGGCTCAGAAATTCTGAATCTTACTAAGAAATTGGAAATAAGTACGAATTTTGAGGTTGAGTAAGGAGAATGATACCTTATGATTGAAATAAGAAGTATGTGTATTAATAAAGATGATTGAACAAAGAGACTGTTGGAGGAGCATAAATAACAACCTATGATATTCATCCTAGTGGAATACGCTAAGATGGCGTTTGATGGCTAAGGAGGTGGAAGCAAAAGATGAAATGTTTCTGAGAGTATCACCTTCTCAAGGTGTGTTTAGATTGAGTGCAAAAATGTGCTCAGGTTAGGATAAAGAATCAACTAAGCTTGAATATTGGAACATGTGTTAAAATTTTATTGGACACACACAAGCTTTATTCTTATTGGACAGACATGCTTTAATCCAATTGGTCCATGTGTTAACTTTAGAAAATTTGCATATTGGTCCTTCTTCTTCCATTAATTCCCACATTGACCTATGATATTATAAATTAATTTCATTCCCTTATGTCTTATTTTTCTAATGGCATAAATTTCATGCAATTTGGTTAATTATATCAGGAGTTATGCCCCAAAAACTACAGGCTATTCGAAAACAAGGACAACAACCATAACGCAACTTCAAACTAGAATTCAAAAATCTTAGAGGTAGAATCAAATTTCGATTCCTTCATTAAATTTTTAAATCTATGCGTCTAGTTTAATCTCCAATTGGAATTATCTAATTTTGAGGTATACAAGCCAAGATATGGCTAAATTACAAAAGTCTATTTAGTAGAACCTATCCATCCAGCAAGGTACATATCCCAAATCAATAACTTTGGTCTTATCATGCAACAGCAACACAAAAAATACATCCAATTTAACCAAAAATATCTCATTTGCTTATGGACTACTTCTTTTATCAATTCCTATCACATCATAATCTAAGCAAACATAACAAAAATTTCCTTACATATTACACGTCTAAATATGTATGTCCATGACGAAGTGAACAAATTATCCATTTACCGGTGTCTTTTATATTAAGTACCATTATGTCTCTTACTATACTTAGATGCACTTAATTCTTTATGTTCACTTCTTAATACACCTTAGACATGTTATAATACTTCTAGGACATATGTTGGGGCCTTACATGTTATAACGAGGCTTTGGAGCTTTTTAATTCCATGTTGATGAGTAGGGTTAAACCAAATGAGGTCATTGTCATTACTGATCTTTCAGCTTGTTCGTTGAAGATTTGAAAGTGGGAAATAATATTAATGAATATGTAAGAAAAAGCAATTTAAATTATAGCTTGAATTTGATAAATGTTATTTTGGATATGTATGTGAAATATGGCTACTTGATTGTTGCAAGAGAGATTTTTGATGACATGGTAACTAAAGATGTGCTCTCATGGACTATTATAGTTAATAGGTATGCTAAAATCAATTTTGTGTGATGTCATAAAACACTTGTTTTACATATGTGGTTGTCAATTCTTTATTTGCTTTTGTTATTGAACATAATAAGTTTAATTGAAAACTTCATGTTATCTTTATTTAAGAAATCTTCTTGTTAAGGTATTCTTTAAAAAATGATATTGATGATCTAACATAATAAGTCCAAATTTTTTTGTTAGGAATGATAATATCAATACTTTATTTACAAATATAGTGAAACAAGAGCTGCTAAAGCTCATAATTGTGAAAGCAAACATTAAATTATATCTTACAGTTATTGTTTTAGAATTAAGAGGTATGTTTAAAATATTAGATGAATTCATGCGTTTTATTCTTAGCAAGCTCAATTTCATTGTTTGGTTGAATTAAAACTTAGTATGTCAAATTGTATTGATTTATCATTATGTTATTTAGAAATTAAATTACATTTAGTAATTCAATGGTTTACTTTTAATCGTATAGCTACATGGATAAAAGTTAGACGTCTCAGCAAAAATGGTCCACTCAATACTTAGAAGGAGTGAAGAGTTTCATGCAATTTGTAAAAGATCAAATGGGTTTAGTTTGTGAAATTCGTTGCCTATACATAGATCGTTTAAATTTCAACATTCAAAGTCAATAAGTGTTAAATAATAACTTGCTAATTCGAGGTATAGATAAATTCTATACTCTATGGATTTATCATAGCGAACATTATAAAGCAAGTAATGCTAGAAGTGTTGATATAAGTGATGATGGTGGTAACAATAATGATGTAGATGATAGTGATATTAATGATGAAGGTGATGATGGGATTGAAGAGATGTTAGAGGATTTGCATAATTATATAGAGACTATAAATTATAATGGTTTACCTAATATAATTGGTAGTATTACAGAAGATAATTTTGAGAAGTTATTAAAAGTTGCTTAAGAAGAATTATATCCAAGGTGCTCAAAATTCTCACAGCTGTCTTTTGTTTTCAAGTTGTCATATTCGAAGGCATATAATAAATGAAGTAACAAATCTTGTGACATGTTGATTGAGTTGCTCAATGATGCATTACCTATTAGACACAAATTGCCCAAGTCTTATTATGAAGTAAAGAAATTGTTAAGAGACCTTGGATTATGATATATATCAATACATGCTTGTAAGTTTGATTGTGCTACATTTCGGAAGGACATTAAAGGTCTTAAAGAATGTCTCATCTGTGGTACATCAAGGTGGAAAATGGATGATGGGAAAGGAAAAAAGATATTGTATAAAATCTTGAGATACTTCCCTATCAAACCAGGAATACAAAGGCTTTTATGTTAACAAAAAAACCATAAATATGAGGTGGCATAAAGGGAAACACGTTGATGATAACATTATGCATCATCTAATAGACTCAAAGGCATAGAAAGACTTTGATGGAAAGTTTCGATGATTTGCAGATGATTTTTGTAATGTTTGACTTAGTTTATCCTCTAATGGATCATTTGGTAATATGAGTACCTCTTACAACATGTGGTCGGTAATTCTTATACCAAAACATTTACCCCATGGAAGTATATAAAGGTGTTACTGTCTTTACTTATTCCAACATCTATTGCTCCTGGTAAGGATATTGATGTATACACACAACCATTAATTGATGATTTAAAACATCTTTGAGAGGTTGGATTATAAATTTATGATGTCGTTGAAGGTGAAAAATTTTGAATGCATGCGATTATTTTATGGAATATAAATGATTTTCTAGTTTATGGGAATTTGTCTAGATGGAGTATTAAAGGGTAAATGACATGTCCTTTGTGTAACTATCAAACTCATTCAATGAGGCGACAAAGTAAACTATGTTACATGGGACATTGTCATTACTTGGAACATTGGCATAGATGACGAAGAAGTAGATTGTTTAATAGCAAAATAGAATATAGTGAAACTCCTTTGCACTTGTTTGGCGATGATGTGGTTGAGCATCTATCACATTTAGGTGGGTTTACACTTGGTAAATGCCTAAGTATTAGAAAGTGAAAGCGAAGTTTTGTTGATCTTAAATGGAAAAAAGCATATTTTTCAATTTTCCATATTGGAAGGAATTACTATTGAGGTATAATCTTGATGTGATGTATATTGAAAAAAACATTTGTGATAATATTTTAGGTACTTTGATGGGAATTTATGGAAAATATAAAGACACAGTTAAAGCTAGATTAGACTTGGAAGACATGAATATAAGAAAAAGATATGCATTTAAAAAGAAGAAATGATGGGGCATACATGATTCCATCTGCATGTTACAAAACGTCAAAAAAGGAGAAGCAAACTTTTTGTCAATTTCTTAATTCAGCTAAGTTTTCTTATAGGTATGCATCTATTATAGCCCATTGTGTCAATGCTAATGAGGGAAAAGTTTCATGGTTGAAAAGTCGTGATTGTCATTTAGTTTTGTAACAATTACTTCTTGTCAAAATGTGTGGGTGTTTGTAAGGATATGTCCATAACTTTGGCGTAAATGGGTAAGTTTTTTAAGAATTATGTAGTAAGACATTGAAAGTAGAAGAGCTTGAAAAAAAATGAAAAAGGCATAACTTTGATTCTATGTAAGCTTGAACTAGTATTTCCCCTATCTTTTTTTGATGTTACGGTGCATTTGGAAATTCACTTAGCGTATGAGACAAAACTTTTTGGACCGGTTCAATTTCAATGGATGCTCCCCATTGAAAGGTAATTTATATTAACTTTTACTTTTTTTAAGTTATTAGTTAGTAACAATTTTCATTGTTTTATATTTTGTTAGGGTTTTAGGCTCTCTTAAGTGCTATATGCGTAATAGAGCTCGACCTGAAGGGTCTATTGCAGAGGCTTATATATCATATGAATGCTTGACATTTTGTTTTATGTACTTAAATAACGTCGAGATAAGATTTAATAGAGAAGAACGTAACTTTGATTTTGATCAAGATGTTGGCTTATCAGTTTTCTCCAAAAAGTAAAGCCACTTGAAACAGGAAAATTTGAGGAGTTAACTAAAAACGAACTAAAAATTGGCCATTGGTATATTTTGAACAATTGTGAGGAAGTCGATTTATATATGGAGTATGTATATTACTTCTCAATTCATTATTTCATATTTAAATATAGCATTCAACCTATCTTTTTTGACATCTATTTACTTTTTTAAATATAGAGCATAAAGATAAGATTAGAAGCAAAGGGATTGTTAATGTTAAATGAAGATATAAGATTAACTTCTCATCATGGTTTATGACTTAAGTTATTCATGGAATAATATGAACTTATGGAAATTTGTAGGTGAAATTAACTTCTAATTATATATTTTTTCTACAGACAATACAGTTACATAACTATAAATTGCCAGAGACGATAACAACATTATATACTTTGACATATGGACCTCGTATGTGTGGGAAAAAATATAAAGGCTGCATTGTTAATGAAGTTATATTTTACAAAAAATATCATGACAGTCGACGTAGAAGACAAAATCATGGGGTTGTTGTTGAGGGACAACATAATGATGAATTTATTAACTTCTATAGTATCATTTTAGAAATAATATAGTTGCATTACATCAAAGATAAAAAGGTTCTTCTATTTAAGTGCAAAAGGTTTAGTCTTGGGAAAAAAGGGATAAACATAAAAGTGAATGGCAATATTACTAGGATCAATGTTAGTAACCCATGGTGCGATAATGAACCTTTTGTGCTTACAAGTCAAGTAAAGCAAGTATTCTACCTTAATGACACTATATTGGGCAACAATTGGAAAGTTATTCAAAAGTTTCAACATCGACATCTTTTTTTACTTTTATGAAAGGAAAAATGGTCCAATGGGTGAAGATGGAGATGAAGTATATGAAGAGATTAAATCGAAGCCGAATAATGAAGCATCACAAATAGAAGATGCAGATATATCATAATTTCATAGGAGAGATGTTGATCCTAATATACTATAAGCAAATGAAGTACAAGCTAATCTTGTCTTACAAAGATATGAAGACTATATTGAGGATGAAAAATATGATAATGATGATACTTTGGCTTAATATAATAATGATGACAAGTCGAATCATAATGCAATTAATGATGATGATTGAAGGTAATAAAAGTGTCCTTTATATTGTTTAAAATGTAATGTTAGTAACATTTATGTTAATGCGTATTGTTAATAGTTGACTTATGTTAATGCGATTAGTGATGATTAACTTATGTTAATGTATACTAGTGATGATTGACTATCTTAATGCGTATTGTTGATGATTGACTTATGCTAACACATATTGCTAATGGTTGACTTATGTTAGTGCGTATTGTTGATGGTTGACTTATATTAATGCCTATTGTTGATGGTTGACTTATGTTAATGCGTATTGTTGATGGTTGACTTATGTCAATACATATTGTTGATGGTTTGCTTATGTCAATGTGTATTGTTGACGATTGAGTTATGTTAATGCGTATTGTTAATGATTGACTTATGTTAATGTGATTAATGTTAATAATTCAATGTATGTTGATAATGATGATTAGATGTATGGTAATGTTACTAATATCTATTTTTATATAGAAATCCAATATAATGGCACTTGGTAGAAACAAAAGGAAGAAGGTGGCAGGTACGAAAATTGTAGAACAAAGGGATCTACATCTTCAACCAGATTAATCAGTTGGTGTCATCAATTCAATTCCTAGAAAACAGCAACATTCTACCTCAGCCACGAATGAAATTAGTCATACATAACCTCATTCTGCATCAAACAATAATGAATCAACTAATACAGAGGGATCTATGAGTTTGTTAATCTTTAACTCCTACAAATAAACTTATGCTCAAATGTATATTTAGATGTTTTAATACTTTCTTATCATCATTGATTTGTTGCTAGGTTCTAACTTTAATATTACAAAAGAATGTAGATGTAAAACTAGAGGGTGTGAATTGCAACGAATGAATGTTGCAATGAATAGCATGTTGTCAATTCAGATTGATACTTAGCAAGGTCGTCCTATAGACAGTATCCAATCTGCAAAATTGTCAAGTGAGTTGGGGATTATTGCTAAACCATAATTATCTTATCTAAAGCATGTTAAGGACTTGAAGAAAAAAAAACTTACTTGAAAATACTTTGGATAATGTCACGGTAATTTTTCATTATATTTAACCATATGCAATATTGTTTCATTTATTTTAAGATTAATTACACTTTTACTTATTGCTCACAGTTGAAATTGAATATTTTCGATATCGAGAATCCTAATGTTTTAAACTGTGTGACTTCAGTATTGAAAAAAAAGACCAAGGATTGTCGTTATAAGTTACATCAGTATTATAAATCTTTTCTTCTCATCCGGAGGCATAGAGACATATTCTTGAATGAATGTCTCCACAAATTTGGAATAATTTGTGTGATTATTAGACTGACCCCAAAGTTCAAGTTTGTTTTTTTTGCTTCACATTTATTCCATTAGTCTTATTAGATGATTTAATGACTACCTAATTTTTTTCTTTGTTTAGGAAAATTGCGAGAAGGCAAAGGTCAATAGGGAAAAAATGTAAACATCTCACAATCAAGGGTCGAAATCATTTGTATTCGTTTGAAATAAATATGTAGACATTTGTTTATAAGTTATAATTATATCAATGAGCACTATTATTTATTGTGTCTTGTATTTTTCTTTCATAAGATAGAGTGAGAAGGAACTACATGGACAAGCGTATGATATGATCACACTAGACAAAGTCACTCACTATAAAGAAGGTGAAAGGTGGATGTTAGAAGAAGAGGAAAATAACTATATAAGTATAAAATTTTATTTATTATTTAAGTTTATTTATTTATATGTTAGTAACAAATAATATTTGGATTGAATATTGGTTTTTTTAATTTTAGAATAAAATGCAAAAGTTGTTACAGAAATCAATGTCTGAGGGGAATAAGGTCAATGTAAAAGACATTTGCAATAATGTGGTTGGTACACATTTTGATTATGTCAAAGGTCTTGGCTTTGGCGCTAAGCTAAATGTTTCAACCTCATCAAGTAAAACATTCAATTAACAACTTCAAGAGGAAAACAAGACACTTAAGGCTGAATTACAACATACTCGAATAAAGTTAGCTAAGTATGATAAGTTATCCAGAAAATTACTTGGCCTAGATTGTAATAGCAATGAAGATAAAAGTGAATGTTATTAATAAAATTTATAATATTTTTCTTTTAATTCCTATTTGTTTTATAATTTAAATTTAATACAATTTTCTCATATTGCAGAATTGATGAAGATGCAACAGCTGAGTGACTATGTTGTGAATGGTAAAGTTATGTGATGTTTGCTTTAATTAAAACCTATTCTTTCAATACTCACAATATTTTTAGTATATTTAACTAAGCTTTTTGGATTATTACAAGTTCATCGACATTGACTAACCTAGTTAGTCGTTCGAGTTATGTTGTATTTTTTTTGTTATCTCAACATTTATAATTTATATACACTACAACAAAAATGACATACAGTAACACTAGACAGTAACACTTTTGACAATATGTTATAAAATACCTATCTACGG
>JAOQMR010000212.1:8831511-8856957 GCA_027563865.1 Erythroxylum pelleterianum | reverse complement strand
AATACAAAACACAAACACCATTGATTCCTTTAAGGTACCCATTCAATTTGGGACCTATAACCCTTCACTCACATCAAAGATACTTATATTTGTTAATCCTTCAACAGATTTTTATAGTTGTATTAGTAATGCTAATCTATTAGACCATTTTATTAATAAATTTTCAGGTGATAATACACAATCTAAATTAAAATTTTCTTCTGATCCTAAAGTTATGTGTTTTGATATGTATTCTGTAGGGAATTTTCTAATTTTATTATCCTTTCGATAGTATTCAAAACGATTTGGACCCGAGCATTATTTCTTTTGAGTTTACTATTAATTTTAGCATTTTATCAAGTTTTCATCTATAGGATCTAATATTTTGGATAATTTTTCATAATTTTGTTCTAATGATTTTTTACTTTTATTAAATTCATTATAATTCTGAATTAAAGGTAGTATAATAGCAATTATTTCTTTTACTTGAATTTCAATATTTATTTGTTTATCTAATAATTCAGATAATTGTTTAGCAACACTTATAAAGTATTTTAAGGTATTCTGTTAATTCTTTAAGTTGATTTTAATAGTAATTATTTCTTTGTTTAGATGTTGTTTTTGACTGAGTTCTCCTTTCTCAATTGTTACTTTTGGTTAAGTGATTCTAATAAGTTTTTCTAATCTTATTCCTAGTTCGTTAAATCTAATAGGTCTTTCTAGTCTTACAGATTGTGATCTTAATAGAGATTTTTCTTTAAAGGGTTTGTTTTCATATAAAGATAATCATGGAGCAGATGATTATAATAATTTGATCGGATATTTTATTTCTGGTATTTCTTGTAAATTAGTCCTTAAATTAGTACCTACTTTGCTACATCATTAAATAATTGGTTAATGTAAATTTTATCTGTATTTTTAAATTCAATACTATGATGTGAATTAGTTAAAGCATAACTAATTTGATAAATAATTGAAAAAGGGTATTGTCCTATAGTCATTAAATTTTCTATATAAAATTTATAAGCAATAGTAATAGTTTCATCTAAATTATGTGATTGTAAAGGGATTCCTAACTTTAAACAAGTATTAAATTTATTTTTCCATAAGCTAAAATTCCATTTATTATTCTTATTATTTGATCGTTTAAATTATTCATGTGTTCGTCTATGATAGACATTCATATTGGAGAAACTATTCCTTCTTGGAAATTAGATTTTAATAAAATTTGAATAGTAGATAGATGTATATATATCCTATTTTATGTCATTTTTCGTCTGGAATTTTTTTTGTAATTGTTTATAAATTTGTTCTTGATCTATTAGATTTATACAAATATGCCCATTATATTGGTCTATTTTGATAGGTGTTTCATCAATTAGCTTTCCATAATAAATAATCTTTTTTATGATTTATTATATTTTTAATGGGATGATGATTAATTTCTTGTCCAGCTTTAAGATTTAACTGTGTTTTGACAATTTGTTTTTGCTTTTCATTTGATAATAATTTATTAATATGAAAAATTCCAGTAGATTCAGTTAATTCTAAAGTATCTATATCTAAGATATTATCTGTAGTTATTTCTGATATATTAATGAAAAAATCTTTTATGTTCGGTTAATAGATTATTGGTATTTTGTAAATCTTGACTATATGAATTATAGAGATTCGTAGTATTATCAAGTTTTTCTTTAATAGATATTAATCTATTATTATTAATGAAAAATTGTAAATAATTATATCTTTCTTCATAATAATCTTTTTCTATTTTTATATTGAGATATTAAACTTTCAAAATACATAATCTCAGTATTTAGGTGATTAAAGATAGTACAGTGGTTAGTCATATATGAGTTTGATAATGTTCTTGAAAACGTTTATAAAGTTGTTTTATTTCTTCTTTTTCTTGATGATATAAAGTTGTATGATTATTAATAATATTTTGAAGTATCTGTAGAAGCATTAATGAAAAAATCTTTTATGTTCGGTTAATAGATTATTGGTATTTTGTAAATCTTGACTATATGAATTATAGAGATTCGTAGTATTATCAAGTTTTTCTTTAATAGATATTAATCTATTATTATTAATGAAAAATTGTAAATAATTATATCTTTCTTCATAATAATCTTTTTCTATTTTTATATTGAGATATTAAACTTTCAAAATACATAATCTCAGTATTTAGGTGATTAAAGATAGTACAGTGGTTAGTCATATATGAGTTTGATAATGTTCTTGAAAACGTTTATAAAGTTGTTTTATTTCTTCTTTTTCTTGATGATATAAAGTTGTATAATTATTAATAATATTTTGAAGTATCTGTAGAAGCATTAATAGATATAAGAAAGGTATATGTTGAGGTAAATGTTTTGGTGCATTGCTGACTAATGTTTATTTTGGTTTCCATATGTATTATTAATAAATGAATCGATCTACAAATAGCACAAATAGGGATTAATAATAAGTTTTGTTAAGAAGAAAGCTGATAAGAATATTGTTAAATTTATAGATCAAACAATCATTAAGAAAATCTATAAGAATGTTGCTATCTTAAGAAGTTAAACTAGCATATAAAAAGATAATAACTGGTTTAAAAAATAAATAATTAATAAATAAAAATAGATGATAAATGATGAAAAGATAAAAAACGCAAGTAAACATACCTTGTTGTCTCGTTTTCTCTTAAACGTCAATTCTTAGGCTAAAGCAAGAAGTTTAGAGATTGGATAGGAATATGGAAACAAGGAGTTTATTTTTTCACACTGAGTTATACCCAGAGCTTACATTATATAGAAACGAGGAAAGCAAAAAGAAAGAAAAACTGGATTCCTAAGGAATCAGCTTTTATTGTTTAGTCGATAATTGACTTGCCTACTTCACATGATAAATAGTAAAATTACATAATTGAAGTTGATGGCAGATAGGAGGAATATGCTTTTAACTTTTTCTTTATTCTTCAATGATGGCATCTACTGAAGAGCTATCATCTCAGTCTCCACCTTCTTTTTCTTTCTGTGATGTGGAAGGACAATAATTGCAGTGGTGTTGTGAGTGTTGTCGTAATTGTTGATAGTTGGCCTCCTTCCATTGATTAGATAATTCATCGAACACTCCAGAAGTTGTTGAAAAAGATGCTTTAAACTGTTTTATGATTTTGAATGATTCATTGGAAATGGGTGTTTTGTATGCAAAGGTTATTAACATATTGACACCTCTGTAGTTTAATTTGATTAGTTTCCTAAGTAATTTTGAGACTTTATTGATAGACTTCTTCGAGACAGTGAAGATTGAACTGATTAATGAGATCCCATTCAAATTCATATTTTGAAGGGTCATCAATAGGAGGGTACAAGCCATTGCTAATGCCAATTTGTATATATGCTAAGTGGGATAACTGTACATTTGCTTCCTTGAGGGTCTCTACTTGTTTAAAGATAAGATAGCTGCTAGATACTTTAATAAATATTTCTCTTTCTTTAGCAAATCTCTCCTCGTAATCTTTAACTGCAAGAATAAATCCGGCGAAAAATTCTGAAAGGATGGCTAAATTGGTTAGGCAAATGGTATCCACTAATCCACTTTGAAAGAAAAGAAAAGTGGTGAGTGCATCTGCTTTAGGGAAGATAAATACTTTTAGTCTATAACATCCTCAGTTCTGTAGGTAATACTGGAATATTTTCTGATCTTCTTTCCAATTATTTAATGCTTGAAAACAGTCGTAAAATATTTCAAAGGTTATCTTTTTTATTTCTTCCTTGAGAACTTTAGTAAGGATGGAATTGATTTTCCATGTTAATGGGTTTTCCAAGGGTTTTCATTGTTGAGGAGATTGATTATTTTTCAAGGATTTGTTTATATTGACGTCGCAAAGAAGGCTCTTTAAATTCTGCTAAGGCTTTTTCCACTTCAATACGTGTAACATCTTGTTACTCACGTGGATGCTAAAATAGTACATATGAGAGATTATTGAGAGATTAGAAAATACATTTCACATTAATGCATTATATGATATACACATACACGTGAACATTAAATTTTTGCACATGAAAATAGTTGTACATGCTTTCATTGATAATTTCAAGTATATTGAATTGTGAAATGTGATATTATTGAGAATTGTGAATTTGTTGCATTGAAAATTTATTTGGAGTGTAATTGTTAATTTTGAATTTTGGTGAATTTTAGGAATAATTTTCGAAAAGGTTGGATATTATTAGGCTAGGAAAACAATGTCTCTTGACGAGTAAATTGTGAATGAAAAATAGAAATAAGAAACCAAATGATATTGGAGACTTTTGAAAATGATCTTTGAAAATTTGGAGATGATTTTAGAATTTGTGAGTTATTGATATTGAAAATTTTGGTGATAATTGAAATGAAAGGACGAGAGTTATGAGACTAGTTAATAAGAACTAGTTAGTTGGGAACTAGTTCAAGAAGAACTTAGTTAGAGCCATAGGTATTAGATAAGTGACAAGTGTCACCTATCTAGTTTAAATTTTTGCTATACAATTTCATTTGAAAGACCAAGTAATACATTCTTATCTTCATCTTCCTCGTAGCTTCTTTCTCAAGTTTTTTTTTGACACAGAGTTTTTCATCAAAACTCCACCAAAGTTAAATCTTGTTTTCAACTATCTGTTTGCTACTCCCAACTTCGGTTTTCTTTCATTTTCTTCAAGAAAAAAACCGAAACTTGCTAACCTCTATAATGGTGTACGTGAGTTGCATAAAGTTTAGGGCTTCTTGAGCTTTTACAGATTTTGGAGCAATATCAAGTATTGTGTAAATCCTTTAGAGTTGTGGTTTTATGAAACAAAAATGGTTATTCATTGACATGTCATAAATTAGAGAAAAATGGACATTTTCATGTATACCATAGATATAGGATGAGATATTGATATTTTTGTTTGCTAACATGAGGATCAAAATGTTATAAGATAGTGTTAAAATGATTTTTGGAGTTGAAAGAGCAACAAAAATGTGTAAGAAATTAATGCCAAATTTTAAGAAAGTTGATATTCACATATGCTCTGTTTTCTTTCTTACAGTTGTTCATATAAATTTCTGGGTGTTTTTAGAAATGAACAAACATAGGTTTAGAGTTAAGGAAAACATAGAGTGAGATGATGTCGTGCTTTCGGTAGGATTAAAATGAAAAGCTAAGATGAAATGAAAGTGTTGATGGAGATGAAAGAGTCCAACAAAAAATTTGGAAAAAATGCAATAGTCGAGAAATACCAAAAATGGTGATATACGTGAATGAGGTTTTGTTTGGATGTTTGTGTGCAATCATGGTTTTTGATTTGTTTGTGAATGTGTTGACCTGAATGGGAGTTGAAATGGTGAAATGAAAATGGAGATGTACATAAAAGGGAAGTGCAGGAGAACGAAAGAAGAAACACAGAACATGAAGAAGATGAGGAAAGGAATTTTCTGTTTTTGATGTATATGTTTTAATATGGAATTTGGAGTTGTTTATGAATGATTTTAACTGAATAGGAGTCAAAAATTGGGGTTGAGTTAAGTTAGAAAAGTAAGAATTTAAGAAAAGAAAGAAGAAGAAAAAGTGCAAAGGTTCGGAGTGTTTTTGGAAGAGAAGATAAAGCACAATCGTGACTTTCCTTTAAGGTTCAGCACGATCGCAACTTTGTAAGTCGCCAGGCTGACGCAACATCCTTCGATCTTTTGGCTATATCTCCTTATTCCGACCTCCAAATGACATGGGACTTAAACCATTGGGCTCGTAACACACTAATCTACATCTCCACCAAAAAGTTTAGCCATCTGAAATCAATTGGGAGAGATTGAGTGATAAATGTGGGACAAAATGACCAGAATCCTGGAAAACTGATGACTGGAGTATTTTCATTAAACTTGTTTTGGTATTTTGAAGATATCTTGTCCTGTAGTTATCCGAATGGAATGATTTTTTATTTGGGTCAAACTAGAGACATAGGACTACAAATTTTCTAAAGAGACCGAATTTTATTCTATCTCTAGAATTCCTGATTTTGAATTAAAGTTGATTATAGAATGCTGTTTAAGTTTACGAATAGTCTGAAATGTTTGGGGTATAACTTTTAGATTTTTGAACCAAATTGAATGATTTTGGTGTCATTATAAACGTAAGAGATAGGAGAACAATTTTCTAAAAGAAAGTATTGCCAAATGACTTCATTTTCATTTTCTGATTGAGCGTGAATAGTAGATCTGAAAGTGTGTCTTGGAAAATCTAGGAATTTGTTAGTGGGTGTGCATGGCTGTGAGTTAAGGCACACCGCCGTGACTTGCTTATGCACAGGTGTGCGTTTGGTTGCATGCCTGTGACTTACTTCTAATTGAGTTAAACACACAAAAAATAGATTGCATCCTTTCTTCTTTTCCCTATAACCTCTTATATAGACATCCAAATGAGTTAGGAATGGGGTTTCTAAGGGTATTGAAGTATAAACTATGAGTATAAATGATACTCATGTGAGTTTAGATAAATGAATGTTCTCATGACGAGAAAGATAGAGTGATACCCAGAATTGTCATAAATATGTATTATGCATATTTTACATACATACATGTGCATTAATAAACATTTGTAATTGTGCAAATTATGATATGTGTATGTTATTTGGTATAGAGGAGCAACTGGAACGTCAACATCCAGATGTTGCCGGAACTTCTAGCAGTAGCTCCGGGAGCAACTTGTGAGTAACCTAGACGGTCTCACTCAATTAATTGTTTGTTTTATATTATGTTTGACTTATTGAATGAATGTGAATTGATTGTGTTGATTCCAGATAATGAAGGTCCGATGATTGTGATATATGAATGAGTTATTGAAGTGGTACTTGTATGTGAAGGTGACGGAATACACGTTACTCAACAATGATGTTGAATGCCGGACCTTGGGTCCGATGGAAAAATGTGATTTGAATGTGAATGTGCAAGCATATGATTGATTGATAAAATAATATGTGAAGCATTTCAATATATGAATGCATGTAAGATAAAGGAAGTTGTGACCGGAGTTGCTAGTATAAAGAGCTTAAAGTTTAGATTGTGATTAGAGCCTCAGGCTCGGTTATGAATGTACCTGGTATCCACTAAGGGATATGGGACATAATTTGACATAGCTCGGTATCCACTAAGGGATATGAGCTAGTAAAGAGGCCCTCGATCACAACTACAATAATAAATGAAAGTGAGTCTTACGTGTATTGCATTTATACTTGATACGTGTATTTTTACATGAATGAAATGACCATTATGATTATTCTGAAAGTGAAAGGTGATATTTTATGAGTATGCAAATATGTGAATAATATGTTACGTGTTTGATGTAATGCATGAATTGAGTAAACCATCGATGATGGTTACCTCATTGAGTTCACAAAACTCACTAAAATTGCAACGTTGACATTTCAGGATTGAGAGACGACATTAGCTACTGAGAGACGCTACAAGCAGTGTAGACTTGTACTTTTGGGAAAAAGAAGAAATGGCTCAAAGGTCGGTCAGGTAGGTCTAGACAGATTAGATAGATTTTGTGTATTTCCTCTTCCATGTAGCATTTTCGTATTAAGCTATGATGTTGTATAAGTATGGATGTTGAAAGATACATTGTAGACATTTAGTTTTTATGGAATGAAATGAGGAAATTTGGTTTTAAAATATCGTGACTTTTCTTATGATGTTTATAAGAGAATAAAGATAGATGATGCTATGTTAAGTGAATGTAGTGATTGATCGTAGCGTGCCGTTATCGTAGGTTATGTACTGAAATGTCCTCCAAGAGTTCCAGTATGTACCTTACGGTAAGGGGACACTACAATACGAGTGTTATAGCTTCGATGAATAATGAAAGACCTACCTGTGATGTGAACAACAACTTTATGCCATTCATCATAGACATTGGCCATGGGTCCATTAAAAATGACATATGGCTTAGTTTCCTTAAAGTCAGCTTTTTTGAGAAAGGGGTAAAGGTGTCTAGATAATTTGTTAAGGTGTTATTGGCTGAATGTTTGGTGTTTGGACATTGGTTAATTGGATATTTGTAGTTGGTGGTTGGTTATTGGATATTTGTTTTTCAAGAAGAGTAATAGTGGCTCGTAACTGATTGATTTCTTTTGTTATAGTGCCCACTTGTGTTGAAGATCAATGAACTCATTTCTTTTTTTAGGAGCGATGCCTTCAAGCTGAGGATAGCTATTTCCATTTTCTTGTTAATATAGTTGCAATACTGTTAGTAAAAGATTTGATATAATTAATTTGAAAATTGTACTGTCATCTAATCAATCTCCCTTGATTATAATTAGTTCTAATGTTATATCTGGTGAATCCACATAAATATTTAAAATTTGTTTGAATATGAAATTCAACAGGTAATAAACCAACTTTCTATTTTTGTAATGTTTTAATACATGCAAGTGTTTCCTTTTCATGAATAGGATATTTTTTCAGTGGGATTAAAAGTCCCATTGATATATTTACATAAAAGATATTTCCTTGAATGGGTGGTCGTGCCAAAAGGCAGCTAGCCCATATATCAATCCTTGCATCTATTTGTACAATTAATGTATCCTTAGCATTATAATTATATAATGCTGGTAAATCTTTACAAAGATTTTTTAATAATTTGATAGATTTTGTATCTTCATCAATCCACGTCCATTAAGTTTTTGTATTACATTTAAGTTGTAACTGTTTTCTTGCTTTAGGTAGATCTTTAAGAAATCCTTGATCAGATTTATAATTTAATAATCCTAAAAAATTTTGAACCTCAATTATATTTTTAAATGTGTCAAGAAAATTATGTAATTTTTCAAGAATGTTAGGTTGTAATTTGAGAAATCCATTATAAAATTCTATACCTAAATATTCAATATTTTGTTGTGCTAGTTTAATTTCTTTTTGCTTAGAATTAATCCTTTATGATGACATCTAGATAAGACTTGTTTTACATTTTGTAAATGATTGTCTTTGTTTTTGTTGGAAAAAATAATAATATCATCTATATAGGCTAATGTAAAATCTTCTAATCCTTCAAAGTTATTATCTATAAATCTTTGATAAATTCCAGGGGCTTGTTTTAATCCAAAGGGTCATACATTCCATTGGTAACGTTTTTGTGACGGACAAGTAAAGGTTTTTAATAGTTTCGCATTTTCGTATAATCTTAATTACCAATATCCTGATTTTGCATCTAGTGTAGCAAACCAATGGTGTCCTTTTAATCGACTAATAATAATATAATCTTTGCGAGGTAATTTATATGAATCTCCTATAGTAGCTTTATTTAATTCTTTATAGTTAATTACCATTCTTCCTTTACCACATTTTTGTTCAGAATGATTATTTGTATAAAAGGCTAGGGCTAAATGTTTACTTGTGCTAAGTGAGATTAATTGTTTTTGTAATAATTCTGAACATTCAGTAATAAATTCTTTTCAATATTAATTTCTTTTGTAGGATCTTTTAATTTTATTTCAATTAATTGGTTATTAATATTTTTTATAGGGTCAAGTGGATTTTCACTACATACCTTTTCTATTAATGATTCTATTTCATTATGTAGAGTTAAATTATTAAGAAGATAAATTTGTAATTGATTTAATTTTTCAGTTACAAGTTGTAAAGTGTTATAATAAGTTGTATGATATATAGGGATTTTAAGAATGATATATTTTTTATTTAAAGAACTTATTATTGGTGTTTTTAAAGTTATATAATGTAAATATTGGCAAAAGGGATTGTATAACTTAAGAAAATTGTTTCCTAAAATCAATGGTAATCCTGATTCTTGTTAGTATTTTGATAGTATTATAAAAGTATAATTTTCAATAATAATATTATTATAATAACTGACATACCAAATAGATTTAATGCTTCCATCTGCTATTCTTATTTGTAGAGGTTTGTTTAATTTTTTTTCCCAATTGTTTAGTAATGTTTTAGAGGCTATACAAATAGTAGCGCCTGCATCTATATAAGCATTAACTATTTTATTTTGAATAATCACGAGAATAAGTGTTGTATTCAGATTCAGTTGTCGATTCTGAAGTTTGGAGGTCATATTGATATAATGAAGAAATTGTTGAGTCTGTTTCATATTCTAATTCTATAAGTTCTAAAGTATATTTTAATATTGAATTTAAAATATTAATTTTTCTTGAAATTTATTAAAACTGTTTACATAATGACATTCTTCTTTACATAACCAACATTTACATTTTTTGACTTATTTTGAGGAGAATATTTCTTCTTTGGTTTATGTTGTCTATAAGCTTTTCTTCTAAAAAACTTTTTATATGGTTTAAATGGGAATTTTTTAGGATATTTTATCCATTTATATTTATTGTATTTTTGTTGTTTTTGATAAGTAGGAAATTCACATTCATATTGTTAAGGAACTTTAGAATATTTAGAATAGCATAATTGGATATCTTTATGTCTTAATGTTGCTTAATGTAATTTGGCTTCTAGACATTTTTGTGCTAATACTTCTTTTGTTATTGAAATAGCTCCTCTTAAATTATAAGCTACAAAATTAGCATTTCTTAAATTATAAGCTACAAAATTAGCATTTTGTTTTATTAGAAATAATTCTTCTACTGTTTTATTTATTAGATAAGGTAATTTTTGGATAAATATTTGTATATATATTTCTTGTTCTGTATGAGTTAATTTACAATAATATTTTTTGAATTCACATCTATATTATTCTAAATAGCAGTTATCACATATTCGTATATTATTTAAATGCCATAAGGCGTTTTTTCTTTCTTCATTTTCAATTTCTTGTTTATAGGAAATTATATCTTTGCCAATAAATTCTTTATAAATTTCATTAGTAATCACATGAAATGCTTTTATTGGTTCGATATCATTAAGAAATTCGGTAGTATTTTTTATTCGTATTTCATTATCTAATAAAAAATTTAACACAATATCGGTAGTTTTATAATTAATAAAATTCCATAAGGTACTTATATTTATTAATCCTTCAAAAGGTTTTTCTAGTTGTATTACTAATGCTAATATATTAGACCATTCTATTAATAATTTTCTGGTGATAATATACAATCTAAATCAAGAATTCCATCTGGTCTTAAGGTTGTGTTTTGGTGTGTATTATGTAGGGAATTTTCTAATTTTATTACCCTTTTGATAATATCCAAAATGATGTAATTTTTCTGTTTCAATAGGTTTATAATTCCAATTATAGTTTGATTGTTTATCTCTTTTTCTTTTTTTCTCCACTTTGACCTGTTTTTAGTTGTTCTTCATTCTTATGTTGATCTACATATATTTCTTGATTTGATTCATATCCATAAATAATTTCAACTTGGTCAGTTATAGGTTTTATGAATTCATTTTTTAAAGAATTATTCTCTATGGTTAATTTATGGACTAGTTGTGTACTTTCTTCTAATTGATTTTTAATATCTTTTTTCTATATCCTCCATGATTTTTCTAATGTTATATTAGATGTAGTAGATGGCTCTAATATCAATTTTGACCCAAACATTATTTCTTTTGAGTTTACTATTAATTTTAGTATTTTATCATGCTTTTCATCTATAAGATCTCATATTTTGGATAAATTTCCATAATTTTGTTCTAATGATTTTTTACTTTTATTAAATTCATTATAATTTTGAATTAAAGGTAGTATAATAGCAATTATTTCTTTTAATTGAATTCCAATTTTTATTTTTTATCTGTTAATTCAAATAATTGTTTAGTAATACGTATAAAGTATTTTAAGGTGTTATGTTAATTCTTTAAGTTGATTTTTAATAGTAATTATTTCTTTGTCTAGATGTTTTTGATTGAGTTCTTCTTTTTCAGTTATTACTTTATTATTGGTGTTTTTGAAGTTATATAATGTAAATATTGACAAAAAGGGATTGTATAATTTAAGAAAATTGTTTCCTAAAATCAATGATAATCCTGATTCTTGTTGGTTGATGATATTATAAAAGTATAATTTTCAATAATAATATTATAATAATAACTGACATACCAAATAGATTTAACGCTTCGATATGCTATTCTTATTTGTAGAGGTTTGTTTGATTTTTTTTCCAATTGTTTAGTAATATTTTAAAGGTTATACAAATAGTAGTGCCTGTTTCTATATAAGCAGTAACTTTTTTATTGTGAATAATCACTTGAATAAATGCTGTAGGTACTAATTTAAGAACTAATTTACAAGAAATACCAGAAATAAAATATCCAATTAAATTATTAGAATCATCTGCTTCAAGATTATCTTTATCTGAAAGCAAACCCTTTAAAGAAAAATCTCTATTAAGATCATAATCTGTAAGACTAGAAAGACCTTTTAGATTTACCAAACCAGGAATAAGATTAGAAAAAACCTATTAGAATCATTGAACCAAAAGTAATAACTAAAAAAGAAGAACTCAATAAAAAACAACAACCAAAAAAGAAATAATTCCTGGGTCAAAATTAGTATCAGAGCCATCTACTACATCTAATATAACATTAGAACTAACTATAATCAAGGGAGATTGATTAGATGTCAGCTCGAATTAAATCAGTACAATTTTCAAATTAATTATATCAAATCTTCTACTAACAGTCTTGCATATATATTAACAAGATAATGGAAACAACTATTCTCAGCCTGATATCCTCAGCCTAAAGGAATCACTCCTTAAAAAAGAAAACGAGTTAACTGATCTTCAACAACAAGTGGGCAATGTAACAAAAGAAATCAATCATTTATGAGCTATTATTACTCTTCTTGAAAAACAAATATCCAATGACCAACCACCAACTACAAATATCTTATTAACTAATGTCCAAACACCAAACATTCAGCCAATAACACCTCAACAAATTATCCAGACACCTTTACCCCTTTCTTAGAAAAAAGTTGACTTCAAGGAAACTAAGACGTATGTCATTTTTAATGGACCCATAGCCGGTATCTATGATGAATAGCATAAAGCTACTATTCACATCACAGGTAAGTCTTCCATTATTCATCGAAGCTATAACACTCATATTGAAGCAAAAAAAAACCTTAGCAGAATTTAGAGAGCCTTCTTTACGACCTCAATATAAACAAATCCTTTAAAAACAACCAATCTCCTCTACAATAAAAACCCTTAGAAAACCCATTAACATGAAAAAAAAATCAATTCCATCTCTACTAAAGCTCTCAGGGAAGAAATGAAAAAGATAACCTCTAAAATATTTTACGACTATTTTCAAGCATTAAATGATTGGAAAGAAGATCAAAAAATATTCTAGTATTACCCACAGAACCGAGGATGTTATGGATCAAAAGTAATTATCTTCCTTGAAGCAGATGCACTCACCAATTTTCTCTTCTTTCAAAGTGGATTAGTGGATTCCATTTACCTAACCAATTTAGCCATCCTTTCAGAATTTCCCACCGGATTTATATTTATTAAAGTATTTAGCAGTTATCCTATCTTTAAACAAGCAGAGACCCTCAAGGAAGTAGATGTACAGTTATCCGATTAGCATATATACAAATTGACATCAGTAATGGCATGTACCCTCTTATTAATGACCCTCCGATATATGAATTTCAATGGGATCTCATTAATCAATTCATTCTTCACTGTCTCGAAGAAGTCTATCAACAATGTCTCAAAATTACTTAGGAATCACTAATAAAATTGAACTACAAAGGCGTCAATATGTTAATGATCTCTGCATACAAAATACTCATTTTCAATGAATGATTCCAAATCATAAAACAGTTTGAGGCATCTTTTCAACAACTTCTAGAGTATTTGATGAATTATCTAGTCAACGGATGGAGGCCATCACAATTACGACAACACCACTGCAATTATTATCCTTCCACATCACAGAAAGAAAAAGGTGGAGATCGAGATGATAGCTCTTCAGTAGAGGCCATCATTGAAAAATAAAGAAAAAGTTAAAGGTAGATTCCTCTTGTCCGTCGTCAACTTCAATTATATAATTTTACTATTTATCATGTGAAGTAGGCAGGTCAATTATCAACCAAACAATATAAGCAGATTCCTTAGGAATCCACTTTTTCTTTCTTTTTTCTTTCCTCGTTTCTATATAATGTAAGCTCTAGGTATAACTCAATGTGAAAAAATAAACTCCTACTTTCCATACTCCTATCCAGTCTCTAAACTTCTCGCTTTAGCCTAAGAATTAGCTTTTAAGAGAAAACGAGACAACAAGGTATGTTTACATGCGTTTTTATCTTTTTATCATTTATCATCTATTTTTATTTAATAATTATTTATTTTTAAAAACCATTATTGTCTTTTTATACGCTAGTTTAACTAATTTAGATAGAAACATTCTTGTTAGGATTTATTTTACATATATACTATTTTTATTTTTGGAATTTTAATTGGACATGGGAATTTCCATAATACTTGAAGATGTGCCTTAATTGGAGATTGGGTATTGAAGATTGCATTCTCTTGAGATTAGATAATGCTTGGGATTTAAATTGGAAATATAATTCCAATAAGCATTATTTTCGGTGTTGATAGCCTTGCTATTTTGGTGTTGATAGCCTTCCTGATTTTGTCCTTATTTGAAAAGGATTATTCCAAGAAAAATCTAGTAGATTGCGTGAACATTGTGGGCTTGGAATATTGTCCCTATGGTTGACGTGTAAGGCATCATTATTATGGAGGTGTGTGTATTTGGTTTGTTGGGGGCTGTCGTATGAAAAGTTGTGTGTTGAGTATATTGCTAAACTTGCGGCTGCGTCATTGGTTTTCTTGATCTTTTGATGGAGTTGTTTTTGTGAGGTAATTTTTATTGCAGCCGTACAGGACTATCAACTTGAGCTTCACCAAGTAGACCAATGGTGATATGTAGTTGATGTCGTTTGCTGGATGATTTACGCTGATTGATGTTAGCAGCATATAGAATACTTTGTCATATATCAGTATACATTCTATTGGTGCTACCACTTGGTTTCTTGGTGACGATTTTCAGAACTGGAATTGTTGAGTTCGTGTTTTTATTTGTCTTTGTTTTTGAAGTAGAAGTAGTTTGAAAAATCCTCTGACGAGGTTAACACGAGTTGGTCGTGTTATTGGGCGTGAAGATCTTTCACGGGTAGTTAGGCTGTGGGTCGGTTACATAGATTGGGTCTTACGGGGTAGATCAATCTTGTGTAATTTTTTTATGAACTACAGTTAAAGAAATTAATCTTTGTGAGGGCCTCGCAGACATAGGCAAAGTGTGCCGAACTGCGTTACCAAATTTCTAGCGTTCTTACTATTTCGGCTTTGCTTGAGTTTATTTTGTGGGTGCCAAATAAGTTTGCAGAAAGTTTGCAAAATTATTAACCCCCTTCGATTTTTCAATTGGTATCAGAGCGGGTCACCAGTTCAGAACTTGGTAGCAAGTTGGTGCAGATCCAAGATTCGCAAATATGGCTACGAGAGAGGGTGCATCAATTACCAGACCTCCACTGTTGGATGGATCAAATTATCCGTCATGGAAATCCCGAATAAAAATTTTCATTCAAGCTCAGGGGACAAGAGCCTGGCATTCAGTAGTACACAGTTGGATTCATCCAATGATGGTTGATGATAAAGGAAAGACAATTCAGAAGGATCCATCTGAATGGACCAGAAAGGAAGAAGAGAGTGCACTGGCAAATTCACAATCAATACATGCGATATTCAGTGCTGTTGACGAAGGACGATTCTTAATGATTTCAGCATGTGAAACGGAAAAAGAGGCGTGGGACATGTTGCAGATTATTCATGAAGGGTCTAAATCTGTGATATCATCAAAACTACAGATATTAGCTGTGCGGTTTGAAGAGCTAAAGATGGATGAGAATGAGACTATTGGAGATTTCCATGAAAGATTGAGAGATATAGCCAATCAAGCTCATCAACTAGGGAAGAAATATTCCAACGTGAAATTAGTCAAGAAAATGCTGAGATCGCTACCTCCAAGGTTTATTCCGAAAATTGCAGCAATAGAGGAGGCTCATGACATTGATAATCTGTCATTGGAAAAAGTCATCGGCATTCTCACGACTTTTGAGATGAATCTCTTAAGAGGTAAGCAAGAAAGGAGCAAAGGATTGGCACTGCAGGTGGAAGCAAGAAAAAAAGGTGAACAGAAGGTTAGAAGAATTCAGTGTCATGAATGTCAGGGGTTTGGTCACATTCAATCCGAGTGTGCTAACACATTGAAGAAACAAAGAGGAAAGTCCTTCACCATAACCTGGAGTGAAAATAATTCTGAAAGTGATTTTGGTAGTGAGGAAGAATTGACAAATAATGCAGCTCTGGTTGCATTACATAGCAAAAGTCCAGTTACTTGTCTAGCAGCAACTGAGAAGGAAGTAACTGATAGCAGAACAGGAAGAAGACTTGAAAATTTCAGAATCAGTTCAGCTTGGAACTCAATTTCAGACTATGACAGTGACAGGAGCAGCAGTGATGATGAAGTTGGGAATACCTATGACAACTACAAGGCCTTGTATGAGAAATGGTTGAAAATGCAGAAAAAGAATGAGAGTTTGAAAGAAGAGAATCTTAGTTTGAAGAATACTATACGAGAATTGGAAAAGAAGCTGGCAATGACTTCAGATGAACTTGGAGATGCTAGAATGAAATTGGTGAGTACTGAAAAGGGATTGAGGATGTTGAATGGAGGCACCGAAAAACTTGATAAGTTGATAGAAATTGGTAAGGTTAAAGGGAACTTCGAAGGCATAGGCTACAAAGGCAAGTGTTCAAAAGTGAATGAAGAAAAGTTTGAAATGTCCAGATCAGCCTAAGAAGTAAAAGCACAGAAAAAGAGTGATAGATTTATACCTACATGTCATTTTTGTGGAGTCATTGGACATATAAGGCCAAGATGTTATCAATTACTACAAATGATATTTCAAATGGGTCAAAATCAAAAATCTAGATGTTCTCCATTAAATTTCCAGCAGCATCCCATGGTTTTGAAGCAAGCTTGGATTAGAAAGGGTCAAGTACAAGCACAAAAACGTAGTGAAGGAAAATCAAGAATATGCCTAGATTTGCAGTTAGTTACTGCTGAGGAAGTAACTGTAGAAACTGAAGAATTTTCAGCTACTTCGGATAATGAACCAACTAAAACAATGAAAGCTGATTTGAATCGAGGTTCTTCATATAGAATTCGAAGTAATCATCCAGTAGAAAATGTTATTGGAGATATGAGCGAAAGAAGAAAAATAAGAGAAAGAAAAAGGGTTGATTATCAAGAACTTACAGGTTACTCATGTTATACATCTTCATTCGAGCCAAAGAGTAAGCCCAGGTTTGAGATTCTTCGAAGGGCACAGGGACAGCGTGCTTTATATTTTTGAAGTATTTTTTTGTAGTTAAAAAAAAGGAGAAAAGAAAAGAAAAGATTTTTTTTGTTCTTTAGTTTTATGTTGCTTTGACGTCTCATCTTTTAGTAGTCTGCTTAGTGACTTCTATTTGGCTCTACCGAAGACTCTTCGGCTCTCTCATTGGTATGGATCTCTCTTGGGTATCTCTCTCTCCTTCGAGCACATCTCTCAGTATTTTGAATGTTGGTAAATTGTCTTCTTGGCATACTTATGATTCTTCCGCTGCATCTATTGGTGATTATTATGATTATGTTTTTGTCCCAAGGAGGAGACATCACAGTGTTTATGGTGCATGTTATATAGGGGGAGATTTCAAGATATATATGTTGCTGTATGTCTTGCTTTTTGGCATCTTTTTGTCCCAAGGGGGAGAAATTTGGATAATTAGATAAACTTGATATTCTTTGGAGCTTGATATTTGATTAAGGGGGAGTTCTCTTTTCATCTCATGTGGATTGTGAATTTGATTTATATGTTCAATTATGTTACATGTCCAATTAAGGGGGAGTTTCATGTTTGTGACAAAAATGCCAAAAAAGGGGGGAGATTGTTAGGATTTATTTTACATATATCCTATTTTTATTTTTGGCATTTTAATTGGACATGGGAATTTCCATAATACTTGAAGATGTGCCTTAATTGGAGATTGGGTATTGAAGATTGCATTCTTTTGAGATTAGATAATGCTTGGGATTTGAATTGGAAATATAATTCCAATAAGCATTATTTTCGGTGTTGATAGCCTTGCTGTTTCGGTGTTGATAGCCTTCCTGATTTTGTCCTTATTTGAAAAGGATTATTCCAAGGAAAATCTAGTAGGTTGCGTGAACATTGTGGGCTTGGAATATTGTCTCTATGGCTGATGTGTAAGGCATCATTATTATGGCGGTGTGTGTATTTGGTTTGTTGGGGGCTGTTGTATGAAAAGTTGTGTGTTGAGTATATTGCTAAACCTGCGACTGCGTCATTGGTTTTCTTGATCTTTTGATGGAGTTGTTTTTGTGAGGTGATTTTTATTGCAGTCGTACAAGACCATCAGCTTGAGCTTCACTAAGTAAACCAATGGTGATATGTAGTTGATGTCGTTTGCTGGATGATTTACGCTGATTGATGTTAGCAGCATATAGAAGACTTTGTCATATATCAATATACATTCTATTGGTGCTGCCACTTAGTTTCTTGGTGACGATTTTCAAAACTGGAATTGTTGAGTTCGTGTTTTTATTTGTCTTTGTTTTTGAAGTAGAAGTAGTTTGAAAAATCCTCTGACGAGGTTAACACGAGTTGGTCGTGTTATTGGGCGTGAAGATCTTTCACGGGTAGTTAGGCTGTGGGTCGGTTACATAGATTGGGTCTTACGGGGTAGATCAATCTTGTGTAATTTTTGTGAACTACAGTGAAAGAAATTAATCTGAGTGAGGGCCTCGCAGACGTAGGCAAAGTGTGCCAAACTGCGTTACCAAATTTCTGGCATTCTTACTATTTCGGCTTTGCTTGAGTTTATTTTGTGGGTGCCAAATAAGTTTGTGAAAAGTTTGCGAAATTATTAACCCCCTTCGATTTTTCAATTCTTATATATTTTCTTAATGATTATTTAATGTATAAATTTAATAATATTCTTATCAGCTTTCTTCCTAGCAAAACCTATTATTAATGCCTATTAGTAGATCGATTGTTGTTTGGATCCCCTGAAAACATCTAAAGGGGAAACATGAAGTATGTTGGCGGACGTGTCCAAGAAAGAGTGGGAATTTAGAGAAAGTTGACAGAACCAACCATGCAAAAAGATTTAACAACATCAAGGATTAAAAAATTATGGAGAACACAAAAAAGAAATAAGAAGATTGGTAATGTCTTTGTATATTATGCATCATTTGCATAATTGTTTTCGAGGGTTGAGTTTCGATCTTCTTAGGGGACGAGACATGAAAGGGAACTGACTGTGTTTGTATACGGAGATATCATTGCGAGTAAGCTTTGTTTGTAATTGTACCTATTATGTTCTGCACTGGTGTTTGATCCCTGCAAGAGGCCCCGATTTTGTTTCAACTTCTCCGGGAAAACGTTGTCCTGTCAGGTCTGGCGGCAATCTTTACGCATGATTTCCCCTTAATATCATCAATGTGTACTTTTTAGTTTGATAAGAACACATCATTTGGTTGCTTTGAACATATTTGTTTTCTCCTCTGACTCTGCCAATTGTCCAGTGGTACAATATAATATGATTAATTTATTGTAATAAAGTATCAATTATAAATAGTATCTTATTATAAAGTTACTTACTCATGAATTATATTGATTATAATAAAATTCAATTTCCAATTATTTATTACATATATTATAGTAATTACTTATTATATATATATAACAATAATAAAATATTAAAATAAAAGTTTGAGATAGATAAATCTTATGAACTAAATAATCATTTTATTTTATTTTCTTGTATATACTTACTAATAATATTAACAATAGATGCATCATTTTTCAAAATAACTTATTAAATAAGTAAAAAATTAACTTTTGAAACTATATTTTAATTTTTAAATTTAAAATATATCTACTAATTGATTACCAATTAACTATAAAATAAACCAAATGAATTATTAAACATAAACTAAATAATAGCTAATATTAATAATCAAGTAATATTTATTTAGATAATTATTAATTATAATCATGATAAAAATAAAACTAATTTTTTATTCAATCTTGATCAATGGAACCCCTTTTAGATGTTTTAGAGATAAGTCGGGCTTAAGACAGGGAAATCCCTTATCACCATTCATCTACATAATTTGTATGAAAGTTTTCTCTAGAAATTTGAAAGCTTCTACAGAGAATAGCCCTTCCTTCAAATACCATTGGAGATGCTAAGACCTTAAACTCACCCATCTCCTGTTTGCTGATGATCTCTTGATGTTTTGTCATGTGGATTTGTTATCTGCTCAAACCTTGCTTGATTCTTTGTGTACCTTCTTTATGTTTTCTGGCATGGATATGAATACTTCCAAGAGTCAGTTTTTTTTAATCCCCAGATGTGAACTATTTGAATCATCGAATGGAACTTGTTTCCGGCCTCAAGTAAGACAATCTTCCCATCTCGTATTTAGGGGTCCCACTCATAGTAGGTCAGTTATCTCGGAGGTATTGCCTTCCCCTTTTAGACAAAATAGATAAGCGGATCAACAATTAGACTCATAAAAGTCTTTCTTATTATGGTAGAATCCAATTGATAATTTTAGTCATTTCTTCTTTTCAAGTATATTGGTCTACCCATTTCATACTCCCTTCTTCCATCCTTAAGGATATAGAGACTAAGCTTAGGAATTTTTTGTGAGCTGAAAAGGTAGATTCTAAATCCCATGCCAAGGTTAAGTAGAGTGACATTAGTAGACCAAAAAGGGAGGGAGCTTTAGGAGTGAAACATTTGACTATATGGAATCATGTCATGTTAGGGAAATAGATTTGGAATAGGGAGGCTCTGTGGGTAAAGTGGGTGCATACCATCATACTGAGAAGGAAAAACTTTTGGAGTGCTCACCCTACCTATAATAGTTCTTGGAGTTAGAGAAAAATTTTATTTGTGAGGGACAAAATGGGGAACCAATTCAGATTTAGGATTGACAATGGTATTTCTACTCTTTTATGGCAGGATCCTTAGCACCCGAGAGGAATCCTAAGGAACTCCTCTTCACCGAGAGATATCAATGGCTAGGAGCTTTCAATGATAGCAAGAGTCTATGAAGTTATCAATAATGATGATTGGAGATGACAAGAGTATCTATAGGGTTCATTAGAACCCTTGAAATACCTCGGTACCACCCAAATAGTTCCCAACCTGATTGTTTGGAATGGCTAGCTAGTTCTACAAGACAGTATACTAATGACTCAGCCTATAAATTCTTGAGACTTCCTTAACAGGAAGTTCCTTGGTACAAGCTAGTGTGGTCTAAAAGTAGTAGGCCTTGGCGTTCTTTTATATTGTGGCTTGCTTTCCTTCAAAAGTTACAAACCTGGGACAAACTTTCTTACCTTCAAACTCCTAACCACTGTTCCTTGTGTATTTTGACTAATGAAACTATTGACCACTTGTTTTTCAAGTGTACATTCTCTAAATTAGTTTGGGACTAATGCCTCTCACATTTTCATTTACACCACCCTAATCAGCCAAACCTTCAATCTATTCTCACTTAGTTTAATATTAATTCCAATACAAGAACTTCAGACATGAATATTTTCCCAATCCTTCTTTCTACTACTGTTTACCATATTTGGTCTGAAAGGAATGCTAGAACTTTCAAAGATGAAGCCAAGGATGTTGGGAGTACCTCAGAGTAATCTTCCAAGTTATGGAGCTTCTAAGCTCAAACACCGAGAGAAGGTAATAAACTAAGTGTATATTTCACTAACATTTTTTCTGCAGGTTTGATAGCTCAGGAATATCAATTGGCTCAATAGCATGTATGTCTACATTCAAAGAGCAGACAGGAGGTTAGATGGAGGTCCAACATTCCTTCACACCCCACAGCAACAGAGAGGACAAGATCAGGAAACATCTTGGTTACAATCAGAAAATATGGCATTGGAAGGAATTTGGTCCTACTCGGAACAAATAAGATGAATGCAAGGAAAAAATACACTAACTTCAACAGTTGGGAAACCATCACCTACGGAGGGATTCCAGGTTTGCACAAGAGACATCATCAATCAATTCTTCTTGTTTCCTTAAGGCAAGCAGAAGGAAAGGTAGCACTCCAATCTCGGAACTGGAATATGAGGTGAAGCTATTCCCAAGATCAGACAAAGCCTTCAATTCAGTTAACATGAACTTAGCATATGCTTGTGTTGCAGTAGATTGGATTGGAGGTTTTTTTTTGTTTGTGGTTAAAATGAGTTTGACAAGTTGGGGTAACTCTGTGTGAATTTGGTTGGAGAGCTGATATTGTCGTGGATATGTGGGTGTGATGTAAGGAAGTGATGTAGCTTCCAAAGGTATCCTTCATTAGTCCCCTTATGTAGCAAAGGAACTTTTGTTTCAACTAGTCTCTACTGATATGGATAGTGGGTAGCTAACAAATGAGTTATCCGTTAGTGCCTTAAGAGATCACTGCTTGAGTAGTCTCAAACGATATACATAACTTTTATATTTATATAAATTCTTCTAATTTAACAGAAAAAAATATAAATAAAAATTCAATAAAATAAGTTTATTGAATTAAAAAATAAAAACAAAAATAAAAAGTAAACTAAACATGCCCTAAATAAATAAACAAATATAATTAAAAATGTCTTAAATATGTTAATAAAAGGAACTTATTAGTTACAAGGCAAAAATCAACGTCAAAACCCTTTCAAGTTGACATTGATCCTCCGTTTTAGGCTATGCCATACGTGTCTATCACGATCAGAAAGAAACCATAACTGTGGTGTTGTTTAATCAGAAATATTAGGCAAGCATATTTTCAACCATATTAATTTTTATTACAATACAATTTTAATTTTAATTTTTAAAAATGTTTAAAATAAATTATAAATAAACAAAAATATACAATATTCATCTTCTAATTACTAAGTCACATATATGTCAAAATCTAAATAACTTATTTTTAAAATATAAATATTTTGTCATTAATTTAATATTATGTTTGATAATTAATCTAATTAAAATTTTAACTTAAATCTCTGGTATCACTGATTTAACTAAACTCTAATTGTTAAACCCAAATTGAAATTAAAATCCCGATTTTTTTAAAACACAGGTATGATTTATCACCCCTGAACTGCTTGCTTCGGCTTTGAGTTTGTCAATAGCTATTCCATCAAACGCAAGACGAGTCTTTTGATAATCTTTCCATCGAGTGTAACGATGAGGGATGCGAAGACTGTAAGATCATCTTTTAAGACTTCCAAGTCCCAAATCCGGTGGAGTTATTTTACTTCCAGACTCCGTCTTTCGGATATCAGCGAATAAGTTAAAAACTTGATTAAAATAATTAACAAATAAATTAAGTTATTAAAATATTAAAATATTAATTTTTAATTTTTTTAAGTAAGTTATATAATTTATTAATCAGAATCATAAATGTGAGTTATAGGGACATAACTTGAGAAACAATATGAAAATTCAAGTTAATTAAAATAGAGGGCAGAGGGTAGCGACTACTGGTGCCCACGTAGCCTTCACAAAACTTACTAATTGTCGCTTTCAGAATTCAGACAGCTTCTTTGTCAAAGTAATCCATAATGGACACACACACACTCTGCACTACAGAATCTCCACTTTGGACCCACCAAAGTTAAGACCTGGGCCTACAATCCTCCAAATTTCTAGTGTTGGACCCAGAGTAGCACTAGTAAAGTTGGCATTCACTTTGTATATGGAGTAGATGTTTGGAATTAGGGTTTACAAGAGGCTGAAATTAAATTAGGTATAAATCTAATTTAAAATTAAGTTAAATCAAACTTTATTCATTAAATTTGAATTGATCATCAATTTTAATTAATTTAAAAAACTATTTGAAACTAAATAAATTTGAAGTTTTCATGAAAGTAATAATTTATTCTTAAAATTTGACAATATATTTAATATAAAAAAGGGTATACAAGGTCATACCAATTTTTGTTATAGCCTTCCATCTTATTGCTAAAATGGAAAACGAAAGATAAAGAGTATATATAGGATATGCACTAAACATATCAAATAGAGATCTTCTTCAACGAAATGTTAGAATCTGAGTAATCACACAACTGATACCTTCCAAGACTTTTCATCCAACGGCTTTGGCGTTGGGGGATTCCAACTATATGCCTTCATATCCCCACAACTAGTTGGCAGGAGTGATGGTGGGCATAACAATTGTGGATTCTCTATGCTTTGCACTTTTGTTACATTGGATCACTCACACATGATAATGGGATAAGCTTTGGCTAACAATAATACCCAACTTCATTCCATGAAGATGATTCTCATTCTCTTTGCTCCTTTTCACTTTAATGTTCAATACCAATTACAACCAAAGCACAAGAGAGGAGAGGGCAGCCAATCCTTTTTCTTGCATGGGAATGGATCGGAATTAATTGTGGTTGTCTTAGTCATAGCCTCTTGGGAAGCTCCTACATTCTTTTTGTCATGATCGTAATTGATTTATAATCAGTGCAGCTAGCCAGTTGGCTTAATACCATGCGATTTGATCATCTTGGAAATGGAATACAGGGAATGTTTGAGTCTAACTTAAACTTTAACCCAAAAAAGGAAAAGTTCCATGAGCCATACTAGCATTGCCAAAAATGTTAGTCGTTATTGATATTAATATTTTATAAAAAGAGTTGCAGATAAAAGGAGAATTAAACTGTGGAAATGGAAAAAAGAGAAGGAAAAGCTCTCATTTCAGGGGCTTAAAGAATGTCTAATTCCAACAAGTGCAGTAGTGCAGTGGACCACTAAAGTCGACGATAGTAATTATCAAACCAAAGAACTTTGAGGGAAGGGAAGGGAAGGGAAGGGAACATCATGAAAGTCAAACACTAGCCATCCTTTTCTAACTAGCCCATCCGCTTAAAACCAATTGAGAATTGACACTACCTTGCTACGAGTTAACGTCATGCACATTGTATAGTTCGACATTTGTAAAGATTAAGTTAGTACGTTGGTTATGATTAATTTGTAGTTTTGATACAGTAAAATCTTGTTAACCACTTTTCTTTTTCAATACTTTGCTCATGAAGACGGCGAAAATTGATGTTACCATCAAAAAGTGTTTCTGTATGAAACCTCCGCCGAAATGCGAGTCATGAAGTGCTTCCTTGTCAGAAAGCAGTAACATTTCATATCCAGTGGCCCTTGTTAAGACCACAACTTTAAACCTTAGTCACATGTTGTCCTTCTGATCACAGGTAGCTAGCTGTTAGAATTTACAATGGGCCTACGAGCCCACAAAAGAAGGAAAGTTAGATCACATATAAGTCTAAGTGAGGTTCCATCCTAAAATTAATTGGTGATAGGTGGAGTAGCCCACTAGACTTATATGTTGGTCTTCTTACCTCTTTTTTTCCAATGTGGGACAAAC
>JAOQMR010000212.1:8816822-8829237 GCA_027563865.1 Erythroxylum pelleterianum | reverse complement strand
ATGAGTTTTTGAAAATAATTTTGCTTGTTCCTTTATTGTAAACCTGTTCCCACGGAGCTTTAAGCTCACCCCCCTTTTTTCTCCCCACCTTCAGGTAGTTAAGCAAGAGTTGAATAGGTGAATTTTCTTGTTAGTTTGGTTTATAATTTCTTTCTTTATACAAGAGGATTTTCCATGTATAACTATTGTTCAATTTTTTTGTCATATATATTGTTTGGTTGTTTGTTTTTGAAATTGGGTCGCTTGAGCAATGTTACGAATACAGTATCAGACTTGGTATCAAATTGGGTTCTGGTACAGTACTGTACCGATATCGATTAATACCGGATACCGTTTCGGGTAATTTTTAAAACTTATGAAATAGTTCCTAAATTTTTTTAAAAATTACAAAATAGTTCATTGTCATATTATACAGTTGTACTGTATATTTTTAACCCTATCTCCAAAAATCATAATAATAAATAATAATCACAATTTTAATTTAATTTATAAAATTAATTTAATAATTATTAATAAATATAATTAAATTTAAAATATATAAATTTCAAATAAATTTTGATTTAAAAATTAAAAATATATATACTAAATATTAGTTTATAAATAATAATTTTTAAATTATTTATTTTAAAAATAAAATATTTTATTAATACTTTATTAATAAATATTATATAAAATATTAAAATAAATTTAAATTTAAATAATTTAATTTTAAGTTTTATTTAATTTATAATTATTATTAGTAATAAAAATAATTTTTATTTTAAAAACAAAAATAAAAAATCACAATAATTATAAAAGTTGAAGTAAATAAAATAACTAATTAAAAAAGCTTTGAAAAAAAGAGGGGGGAAGGAGAGGAGGGAGGGAGAGTTTAAATTTTTTTGAAAATTTTGCAGAAAAGTCATATTTTTTAAAACTTCTAGTACCGGTTAGTATTTGGCTGGTATTTTGAATACCGTTTGGAACCATCTGAAACCGATCGGTATGGACCGATGTTTAAACCTGGGATAATTGACCCTTCGTTTTATACTAGTTTTGGTTCGATACAATACATACCGATCAGTACCGTTTCGTACCAATTTTGGTTCAGTACAATACATACCGACCGATACAAAACGGTATCCTAAACCTTGCTCTTGAGACTAGTTGATTGTTCTTAACTGATGTTGTGGGAGATGTGTTTGAATCCTATCAAAATGGTTTAAGAACCATTAATTATGGAGGGTAGAAGTAACTCTATAATTAAATTGATATTTACAAACTATTCTATTTGGAGATTCGTGATGGAAGATCTTTTGTACTGTCAAGATATTTTTGATCTTATCTATATGGACAAAAGTGTGAAGGATCATGTTTTATCTAAACTAGAAAAAATAACAAATAGAGAATGGGAAAGATGAAGAAAAAACTATAAGCACTATCCAATAGTAGATTGATATCAATATATTCAACTATTTTTCCTAACAAATTGATATGTTTGAGTTTTGGAAGAAGTTGGAAGGTCTTTAAGAAAGGAAGCTGCCCATAACAAGGACTCTTTGATTAAGAGGCCTAGGAATTTGAAACTAAAATTTGGAAAATATGTGTTAAAGCACCTTAGTGATTTTTATAACATTATCAACAAGTTGACTACTATAAAGATTATTCTTAATCAAGAGCTCCAAAGCTTTTTCTTGTTAAGTTCGTTACAAGATAGTTCGGAGACATTAGTAGTTACCATTAGCAACTCATCCCCAGAAGGTGTGCTCTTCTGGATTCAATCAAAGAGAGCACGTTTAATGAAGAGATTATAAGAAAAGAGATAGGTGCTGATAATGTGCAGGCCTTTATAGTAAAAAGTAGGACAAGAAGCAAAGGTAGGGGTCCCAAAGAGCATAATAATTCTAAGAATTGATCGAAGTCTAGAGGTGACAAAAAGATTAAGACACGTCATTATTGCACCAATCCTGGACACATTAAAAGGTTTTGCTATAAGTAGAAGAAGCGGGATAAAAAAGATCATCAAAAAGTTGAGGATGACAAAAATATAGTTGCAACAATCTCAAACACAGATGATGATGATGTGTCATTGATTTGCACAACTAGTGAATGCTTCTATGTTAGTGATTCAGGTTCTGAGTGATTTGCACAACTGTGTTCCAAGGAGGGAATACTTTTATTATAGGATCAATGATTTTGCAGTAAAAACTGATAATCAAAGTTTTGCTAATATTATCGATAGGAGTGAAATTCGGGTTCAAATAATGTAGGATGCTTGTTAAATTTAAGAGATGTACTACATATTCCTAACTTTTGCCCAAATTTTCTATCAACTAATATACTAGATCATGAGGAGTATCAACACACATTTGGTATGGAAAGTGGAAGTTGTCAAAGGAAGCAATGACAGTTGCCCGTGGAGAGCTATGTTGCACAATATACAAGACATACCTAAAGGTATATGGTGGAGAAGTATATGCAGTTAAAGAAAATACCTCTCCTAATATGTGGCATCGACGATTGAGGCATGTGAGTGAGAAAAGGATTAGACATACCTAAAGGTACGTGGTGAATAAGCGTATGCAGTTAAAGAACATACTTCTTCTAATATGTGGCATCGATGATTCGAGTATGTGAGTAGAAAAGGATCAAGTTATTGGTCAATAAAGCTCTTATTTTAGTAAATAATTCCATTCTTATTGATCTATGTGAGCATCATTTGATAGGAAAACAATAAAGAGTCTCTTTCAGTAAGAGATTTATGAGGAAAATGGCCAAACTAGAGTTGATATACTCAAATATTTGTGATCCCATTCAAGAGGAATCATTATGAGGAAGCAAATACTTTGTTACCTTTATTAATGATGTAAATTGGAAAATTTGGGTCTATATGTTAAAGACAAAGAGACAAGTCTTTGAAGTTTTTCGAAAATTTCATGCCATGATATAAAAGGAAGCAGAGAAAAAGTTAAAGTTTCTTAGAACAAACAATAGAGGAGAATACACTTATAAGGAGTCTTAGAATTATTGCGTGAGGCATGATATGAGACATAAAAAAATGAAACTCTATACTCTACAACGTAATAATATTGTTAAGAGAATGATCAAAAAAATAATGGAGAAGGTTCAATGTATATTTAGAATGTCTAAGCTTTCAAAGATTTTTAGGGTGAAGTGGTCAAAATGGTTGTTTACTTGACTAATTGAACACAAACAGTCCCCTTAGGGCTCAACCCACCGGAGAGAATATAAAGAAAAAGACCCCTCTTATTTGCATATGAGGGTATTCAAATGTAAAGTGTTTAAACGTATATCCAAAAAGTAGAAACTGAAACTTGACTTGAAGATAGTTCCTTGCATATTTGTCAATTATGGTGATAAACAATTTGGATTTAAAATCTATGATCTAAAAAAGTAGAAAGTTGTTAAAAGCAGAGACGTAGTATTCCATGAGCATGAGATGAGTGCTAATCTTATTAAAGAAAGTAAGATTACTCTTAGTAGTTCATCCTGTGGTGCCATTATTGTTTTTCCTATTTTGAATTCTATTAAACAATCCACAAGTGAAGGAGATAAAGTATGCAAATAGGCACATGATGTTAGTGATTAAGTACAACTTGATAGTGACAAGTTATATAAGCCATATCTAGATGATGGTGTAGATAAGGCTAATGAGAATGATGAGGAGGGGGAGAAACTAGGTTCAGTAGTGGAAGATGTTCCATTTTGAAGGTCGACTAAAGAGAAAATGACTTTTACAAGATACCCAAGTATATAATACCTTCTAATTATTACTGAGAGGGAGCCTAAAAATGTGTAAGGGGTAAATTCATATAAAGATAAAGATCTTTGATTCGTAGCTATGCAAGAGGAAATGAATTTCGTGAAAAAAATTAAAGCTATAAGCTAGTGAAACTTCTAAAGGGTAAGAAGACATTAAAGAATAAATATATTTTCAAGATAATGAAGGACAGTGACAAGTTGGTGAAGCATAAGGAAAGATTAGTAGTGAAGGGATTCAGTCAAAAGAAGGGCATTAACTTTAATGAAATTTTCTCACCAATGTTTAAAATGTGAAGATTGGATGTAAAAATCGCCTTCTTGCACGAAGATTTGAAATAGATGATATATATCGAGCAATCGAAATTATTTAAGGTTCAAGGCAAAAAGAATCTAGTGTATAAGTTGAAGAAGAGCTAGTATAAGCTAAAACAGGCACTACGACAGTGGTATTAGAAGTTTGATTCATTTATAATAGGAAATGGATATAAACGAACTTTTGTTGATCTTTGTGTGTATTTTAAGAAGTTCACCAATAAAAACTTCATTATTCTTCTTTTATAAGTTGATGATATGTTGATTATAGGACAATATATTAGGATAATGTGTAAATTGGAAGAGGACTTGTCCAAATCCTTTGACACGAAATATTTGGGCTCTAGAAAGCATAGTCTAGGCATACAAATAACTTGGGACAATAAAAAGGAAAACTATGGTTGTCACAAGAGACATATATTGAACTAGAGTTAGAAATATTCATGAAGAATGCCAAGCCAACTAGCACGCCACTAAGACCTCACTTTAGGTTGAGCAAGCGTATCTGCCTTTCAATTAAAAAGGAGAAAGATGATATATCTTCTATTCCATACTCATATTTTATTAGTTCCTTGATGTATGCAATGGTAATATAGCACAAGTTATTGGGTTGGTGATAGGTACTTGTCCAATCTAGGGAAAGTTTACTAGGAAGCTATGAAATGAATCTTAAGATACTTCTGGGCCTCTTCAAATGGAGCTTGTGTTCGAGCAATAAGGAGCCAATTCTAGAGGGATATATAGATGCAGATATGGTTGGAGATTTTGATAACAAGAAATCCACTTTAGGCTACTTGTTCAAAGTCATATAAGGAGCAATTTTTTAGCAATCTAGGTTGCAAAAGTGTGTAGCTTTATCCGTAACTAAAGCAGAGTATGTAACTGTTGTGGAAGCAGGTAAAGAGATTCTCTAGTTGAAATGATTACTTCAAGGGTTATACGTGAAGCAAGACGATTATATAGATGTGACAGTCAAAGCACCATGGTTTGAAAAAGAATATTATATATTATTCTTTCACCAAGTACATCAATGTCAAGTATTATGGGTTAAGATTTGTGATTAAGGAACAACACTTACAGTTGAACAAAATTCACACAGATAAGAACAATGTTGATATGTTAACAAAAGTTGTTCTTGATAGCACAGATGAGCTTTGTAGTAAGCTTGCTAAGATGACTCTCAGATAATCATTAAGGTGATTTGAGTCTCCTCCAAAGTAGGTTAGAGGGAGAGATTGTTGAGTGTTCAACCCTATTCGGAGAAAAAGGTGAGTTTCAACGATCTTGGATATTATTAAGGATCACTGAAATGATGAATGAGTAAAGTCAAGACGGATAACAGTTAATTTGAAGCCATTTTTAAGAAACACAACCGTGTAGAGTGGGCCCATATATTTGACTTACATGGTTATGTGTGAAAGCTGTGTAAGAGATTGTGGACATGTACAAGATAGATGATGACCTTTACGGTTGTCTAAGATCAGACACATCTGTGTCCTTATCATATAGGCCGTGGGTGAAGATTGTGTAGGTAACTGCAAACGTGTATAAGTTGAAGACATACACATCTGTGTCCCAAGGATACACAACTGTGTAAGTAGGTAGTGTGACTAATTTATATTGTATATATTCGCGATTCCTTGAACTATGGCTTGGACATGGTCACCTACATGACAGTGTAAGTAACCATGTCTAGTTATGAAACCCTATTTTTTTAGTATAAATGGAAAAAATGATAGGGTTTATTGATATGAGTGAAAATAATATATAAAGGAAAAGAAAGAGAGGGCGAATGAGCTGAGAAGTTCTTCTCATTCTATAATTGGTAGTTTGTGCAACAAGTGGTCTTTTTTGAGTGTTTGTTTCAAGATTAGATTGATAATGTTGTTCATTTACGGTATCAATCTGTACTCAATACTGAAACTTAATGGAATAACTTGTAACTATTTTGTAGTATAGTTCTGAGTAAGGTTTAACAGCTTGGAACCTTTAAACTCTTGCAAGTTCCCATTTGAATTAGTGGACTTATTTGTCAGTTTGACTTATAGTTTTTTCCTTTATATAGGAGGGTTTTCTAAGTACATCTACTATTTGATTTACTTTTTGTCATATATATTATTTGGTTGTTTGTTTTCAAGATTGAGTCTTTTGAAACTAGTTGATTGTTTTTTATTAATATGGTGGGAGTTATGATTGGAGCCCAACATTACGTACCTTAATCAAATTTCATAAATGTTTTAATGTTTGTGTTCTAAAACAAAACAACTATAGAATTGAACAATGATCCTGGCCTACTCTTATATACGAGGATGGGATATCATAGTGCTAGGAGAAAATTACAACCAAGCAATTCAGATTTTCTTTCTAATATTTTTTTCAAGATTAAAACAAAAAATTATTGCATATCAAGTCGTGGTCAAATGGGCTATGATTAGGCAGGCACTAGACATCTTGTGTATTAGCTAACTATGCCAAGAAATCAAATTTACAGTGAGCAGTAAAGAGAAAAAGAGAAGAAAGCAACTCCATTCCCTGTGTAACTTGAATGGCTTGGAACCATATGGAATCAACTTTGAGCTGAAACTATGGAATCTAGAGTTTAACATCAGAAGCAGTACTCTGGAGTTGGACTTTTGGAAGTGGAAGCACATTGTTGGATGAAACCAAGTTACTGATCAACTAGGATTTAGGATCAGTTGAAGCAATCAATCTATATCATTATCATGCTTTTTCCGGGGCCCACCATTAACAAGAACACAATAATTAAAGTTCCTGCATATCATACGGTTCTGAGTGAGTTATCATGACATGGAAGAAACTTCAAAACAAGATTTGACCTTTTTCTTTTCCTGCATCAATTTATGAAGATCATCTGCAAAAACTTGGAGTACTAATTCTTTTCTGGTTTAATATATAGGCGTTTAATGTGGGAATTAGTGTGTTAGTACTTTGAGAAAGGATGAAAAGAGAAATAACCAAGTTGGCAAATAAGCCGTGACATTCTTAAGGCTTTCATTCACCTTCAATATTGGTAATCAGTTTTAGGAGGCTTTGCATAAGATTTGGTGGAAGTTAAGGACTTCATAGCTCAATGGGAGGCTTTTTCGATGAATGAAGTAGCTGTTGAATTTAGCAAATTTTGTAACGGACACACTAGCTAGAAGTCATACACCTTAGTGCATTGACAGTGACATGCTACAATACTTGGGAGGAAGGAATCGAAAGAACAACAGAATTCAGAAGATGCACTGCAGTCAGCTTATAATGGAATAACTTGACCAGAACAAGTCCCTTAAAACAAGGCCGACAGTTGACTCTTAAACACTACCAACCAACTAAACCTGAGCAACAAACTCTAAGAAGCCGTCTTGCAGTGAACCTGGTCCTCATCATAGACCTCAATATCATGGAAACTGATCAAAACGTGAAATGATGTACAAGGATAAGTCATCTTCCGACTTGACACCACTACTAGTTAAATTGACAAAGACTTGGAAGATAGGGAAAAGAAGCAAAAAGGCTTGTTATTTCATCAAGCAGCATGCACTTTACTACTGTGTGCAACAATCAGAATCAGAGCATCTGGTTGATCTGTTCATCACTAGATCAACTGTTATTGACCTATGAGCAAGTGAAGAGTATGCAACTGCTGTAATTTTTATTTTTGTTAATAGTTTAATGATACTAATTTTGATCATTTTTATGTCAAATTTAGATGTCATATGGCTGTGATTTGTTAAAAAAATAAAAAAGAAAAGGGCATCTGGCTCCAAATAACATGCAGGGAAGCTGTTTTCTATATACTGTGATGCTTGTAACGTCAACTAATTAAGCACCCACGTTCCTCTACGAGGCTGCTGTAGCTAACTGCTAGTGCGCTTCAACTGATGGGCTTAATGGAGGCAACTATAACTAGAAGTCAACAACTTAATTTGGTATCAGAACACATAATTGGAAAATTGGTTTTCAAGCATACATGAAGGTCTTAACCCCATCTTGATGACCACTTACTCTATCAATTCTCAACAATAGCAGCTGCCTCCAGATTACTAATGTGTGTAGTGAGGGGAAAACAATTTTTACATAATGACTTTCCAAAGACGAGGAATTTGAAAAGATACATGACATTGAGAATTCAAAATTTTCCTGATTTTTCTTTCTCTAGGTTCTATTCCCTTTTCTTAATTGTTTCCTAAGGGATGGACAATGTATCGATTATGGAATCTTAACCAAACTGCAACTCAGGTTTCCTCTACTATTTAGACAAGTACAAAAGGCCTGGTAGTTCGATAAGCACATTCTGGATACTGAAATTATTAGTCATGCTATTGGGTAATCGGGTTGAGATTCGATTCTTACCTCAGTGGAATAATCACAAAATTTTTTCGTTACTTTTGATTTCCCAAAAACTAAGATCTATTTAATTCTATAAAATGATATAACAAAAATTATAATAAAGCAAAAATTTACTTTGTACCTTATTATGAAGCGTTGTCTTTGTCTTATTGTATTCCTCGAACTGTTCCCGAAACTGATCCGTCTCAACCACCGTTGCTACACAAGTGTCCGGCCTTTAACGGTATCCACAGAACAGGTTGAGAGAACTCTGTAATTCTTACAGAAAGAGTTAAGCAAGAAGTGCTAGCTCCATAAAGCTTAAGCCTATTTATAATAAGTTTTGAACATTTTAGTAATTTAATTTAATTAAATTCTAATTTTAATTAAACTTTAATTAGAATTACAAATAATTCTAATTAAATACTAATTATACTCATATAAGATTCAATATCTCATATTGATCCATATTTATTAAATATCTCATATTTAGTCATAAAGTTTCTCAAACTTTACAATTAAGTCCAACTTGATCAAATTAACTTTGACCTCTTCAACTCATTCTATATGTGAGACCCATTAGGTTCCTAAATATATTGGCAATGATTATAAAATCTAATTTTAATTATTATAAAATCTAATTTTAATTCATAATTAAAATTAGATAAATTAAAACTCTTTTTAATTTATTTTTAATTCTCCAATTAAATAATTTATAATCATAGATCAAGATTGGTATCTAGCAATATATCATAACCACCCAAATATTTAGGAATGTCAAAGTGGTTTTGACTAACCTTTTCGTGTATAATTTTTCCGTATAATTCAATCCTTTCATCATGTAATGTTTCGATTAGAAATAGAACATGAAATTAATATCTAATCTATTTTGAGTATAATCATATTAGTTCTCTGCCATTAGCTATCAATTCAATTAATGACATTTGTAAACTATTTACAAAGCATCATTTCACCTTGGTCAAGGATTTCTTGAATTAATACTAATTGAGAACAACGAAACATTTACTTTAGGGTGATGAATCCTGTCTTGATCACTCAGCTATCTCCATATAGTTCATGCTACATCCAATGACTACCGATTAAATGACCTATGATTAAATAGATCATAAGTAGTTTCAAAACATAGTAATCCCCATACAAGATAACTTTGATGACCTCATATCAAATGATCACTTATACAATCATCACAATGAGAATTGCATAGACATACAAGTAATGTTCCAAATGAATTCCTCATATCGAGTTTGTTCAGTGAACTTGTTCTCTAGCAAGTACCCTTATGTTTGTTTAAGTATCTCTATACTTTAGCCTATTAGATCAACTACTTCCTTCATAAGGAAAAACAAAATGTGTGCTAGTCTTTTTACGTTTTATTAATGACTAATCTTAATAGAATAATGACTAGGAACATTTAGGAATAATTCATAAATGCAATATGAATCTCATAATTATAATCTCATTATAATTTCATTTGCAATGTACAATTATCCCATAGAATTTATCATGTACATATAAGCATGTACAAGATAAAGAATGCCTTTAAATAATTTATCACTAAACTGCAATCAAAGTGAGTGGCTGTAGGACATAAATCAACAATCTCCCACTTACACTAAGCCAATCATTTAAGTATCTCATACCATATCACCATATGACGATTATTCTACTATTGGGGTAGTGGTTTAAGAATTCTACAAGATTCTTTAAAGTGAGCACTTGAATAAATCTTACAACTCCCATCGTAATTATCATCATAATTAAAAAAATTTACCTAAACACATTATTGGATCATTGATGTTGGATCCTGTTTCCGGAACCCAACTCTTGCGAAAACATGAACGCGTGCGTGCATATTACCTTGAAGGGTTTTTTTTCCTTGAACCCTTATTAGACATTATCAATTCATCTTCATTCTTATAACATCCCAAAAATTTGCTCACAATTTGTTCAATGGTGTGCCTACACAAATCAGTCACCATGCTTAAAACCCATTTCTCCTACTTGTGAACAGAATTGGGAAAACCTAAAACCTTAATTTCAATTTGGCTTATTCAAAGAAATCATAGCTCTAAGTCTCTAGTTTGTCTTGGAGTAAGAATCAACTCAATCGGAGTTCTATATCTCAAGATATGCTTAAAAAGCTAAAGTCTGTTCATACCCTAATCATGCTCTCCTAACCTACCTCTCACTTACTTTAAATAAAGCTTTCTCAAATCAACTCAAAATGATACAAATTTTTATGGAGAGATAGATACATGTCTTAGGAATCTATTGCTTCAAGAATCACTTCATTTGGAGGTCGGACAAGGGAGTTATGACCTAAAGAATCTAACATGTTCATAACCTCAATCATGTAGTGACATGTATTGGCACGATTATTATAACTTTCACCACAAATGTCGGATTGATTTAGTTTTTAGTTCATTGGAAAGAAGACTTCTAGATCTAAAACTTTTATGAATACCATAAAATGAGATTCGGCCTCTAAGAGGGTCCAAAATCATAATCTTTCCTGTGAATGTTTGTTAAACGGACATCCATGTTCGTATGTTCGTTTAACGGACATGTATCGGGTTTGGAAGGCCAAAATGACCTGAATGTCCGTTTAACGGACATAGACTAGCCAAGGGGTGTTTTTACACCCGAGAAGGTCCGTTTAACGGACCTTATTTCCATTAAACGGACATTGGGGCTCCCCAAAGTCCGCCAAACCTCTCCTATACTTCCTACATCCAATCTAACATCATAATCACTCATAATCTTCCCAATTTCACTTCTTCTAATGCAAAAAAACTTCTAAAATATTCGAACACCAAATTAATCTCATAAAACTCTCAAATTCCAAAAAAATCTCATAAAACTCTCAAATCTTGTCTCATTTGATTCATCAAAACCACAAATTCTCACCTATATCATAGCTTTCATCATACACAAATCCTATGCAACATCATAACTTGTAACAATCATATCTCTTCATTTCGATGTCCAAAAATTACAAACTTTATAGCGTCGGAAAGCTAAAAGGATCATCTATAACTTCCAAGAAGACAATTTTGGCTAATTCTATCTCCATTATTCCATAATTTGTCTTGAATCAGTTCATAACATTTACCCTTGTGAAATGTTGCAAAACCTTCTTAACTTTATTTCCTCTATTCCAACATCATCCATTCAAATACCAATCCTTCTTTTCCATAACATTTCACTTACAAGTAATAGCAACTCATATTCAAAGTTCATCAACTCAATTGGATTACTTCTTTAAGTGTACTTAATTCCAACTTAACCTCATCCATAATTAAGTCATGTTTCAACTCTACCTCATTTCATAACCATTTGAATTCTAACTTTTCTTCATCCATTCTTAAATCTCAACTCATTTGACTTGTCACATTTAACTACATCTCATCATCCAAAATTCCTATATGTCTTTTCCATAATATCTCACTGATGTGTACACACATATATATACATATACTACCGATTCGTGCTCAACATTCATCATAGTCATCTATATACAAATTTACATTTCATGTCCATATACAAATCCATATTTCAGTAACATCACAAATTAAGAGTTTTTAAAAATTTCAATGGCATTTCCAAGCCAAATTACAACATCAATATCAATATCCAAAATACAAAAGATGCCAAATCCAATAATTCTCAAAATACATTTGACGCCTTGTTTTACATAAATTATTCCAAAACCAACCAAACCATGCAAATCTGGATTTATGCCTTGATTTACTTTCACTTGATCTCTTGCTCAATACCTGGAAAGCTCGTGGGTAACATGCTTATAACAAATAACAAGAAAAAGTGTTCAAAAAGTTCATTGTTATAAAAATACTTATTGAATCATAAAACTCACTTTTCTCAAAATTCTTGTCAAGTAATCAAAATCACAAACAACACAATTTATGCACTTTTCAACTTGTTCACAATTCACAAACACATGAGCACATCATAATGGTTTGGGTAA
>JAOQMR010000212.1:8806721-8816722 GCA_027563865.1 Erythroxylum pelleterianum | reverse complement strand
TACCAATTGTGTGGGCCGCGGGGGTATGCTGGGGGTTATGGCTGGGCCTGTTGCCCCAGGTACCGAATCCCGGACCCGCGGGGATTCTCATTATGATGATTGTATAAATGATCCTTTGACTTGAGATCTCCAAAGTTATCCATTGTCAATATATTTGGGAACCTAATCCTCCATAAAAAACGGGTTAAAGAGAGAAAAGATATTTTAATCAAGTTGAACTTGATTATAAAGTTCGAGAAATGTTATAATTAAATATGACATATTTAATAAATAAGGATCAATAAGAGATGTGCTTCTTGGTAATGTGTCGATCTAAAATGGCTACTGGAACTCACTCCACCGTCGTGATGAATTCTGGTCTCCCTTTACCTTCTTCAGCTGCGAGACATGGAACACCGGATTGATCAAAGAGGTAGCAGGCAATTCGAGCTTATAAGCCACCTGCCCTATCTTCTGTACGATTTTATACGGCCCATAATACAAGGGAGACAATTTTTGATTGCTTCTTCGTTGTAATTAATTTTGTCTGTAAGGTTGTAACTTGAGCAATGCCATTTCCCCAATTACAAATTCATATTCTGAACGATTAGAATCAGCATACTGTTTCATTCGATTTTGCGCCCTCTTCAAATGGAACCTCGTCACGTCGATAATGGCTTCCCTATTTTTTAGTACCCGATCCACCTCCATCACCTTGACATCCCCTGCAATAAGGTGTGTAAACCAGCGGTGGATATCCATACAAAACTTCGAAGGGTGTACACTCGATTGATGGACGGTAAGTGGTGTTATACCACTACTCTGCTACAACTAACCATTCACTCCATTTCTGTGGAGTCTCCCCGTAACATCACCATAAATATGTTTCCAAAATTTTATTAACTGCCTTCGTGAGACCATTGGTCTGTGGGTGGTACGCAGACGAACATTTGAGCTAGACCCTCTGCAACTTAAGTAACTCTTACCAGAATTTACTCATAAAAATTGGATCCCAGTCGCTAATTATAGACTCCGGCATACCGTACAGTTTAAACACATGCGTAAGAAACAACTTCGCTATATCACTCGCAGTATACGGGTGCTTCATCGCGACAAAATGGGCATACTTCGTAAATCGATCAACCACCACCAAAATGACCGACCTCCCTTTCGATGCCAGTAGACCTTCGATAAAATCCAGACTGACCTCCCTCCAACTTCCCTCCGAAATAGCGATTGGTTGTAACAGTCCAGGGTACGCGGTGTTGTCATACTTGTTTCGTTGACAGCTCATACAATCTTGAACATATCGTCGCATATCTCTCGCTAATCCTTTCCAGAAGAACATACTATGTATTTTCTTAGTTGTAGCTGCGACTCCCGCATGTCCTCCGACAGCATCATCATGGCTAATTCCAATTATTTCTTTCCTCAACGCCCAATTGTTACCAATGACCATTCGCCCCTTCCATCTGAGCAACTCATCCTTCCACTCGTAAACACTTGGCTTCCTCCCACCATTGTTTAATTCTATAATTAGGCATTGTATTGAAGGATCCTATTCCTAGCTTTTTCGTATTTCTTCCATCAATTGCCCATGTAACTGTGACACCGATAATGTCATCAATTCCACACTTGTGATTCTGGATAGAGCGTCCACCGTGTCATTCTCTTTCCCACTCTGATATTGGACTTCAAAATCGTAACCCAGCAGCTTGGGAAGCCATGTTTGCTGGAACGAGGTTATCAACCTCTACTCCAACAGGTATTTTAAGCTCCGATGATCAGTTTTGACGAAAAAAGGCTTAAAACTCAAATAATGATGCCAATGCTTGATTGCTTTAATGACAGCCAAAAATTCTTTCTCGTACGTTGATAAGCCATAATGCGTTCTCGCCAACGCTTTACTCGGAAACTCTATCGGGTGACCCTCTTGTTGCAATACTGCTCCAATACCCTTCCCACTGGTGTCCCCTTAGACGACAAACTTCTTTGAAAAATCAGGTAAAGCTAGTACTAGGATAGACGTAATTGCCGCCTTCAACCGCTCAAATGCGTTCTGCTCCTCCGACCCCCATTCCCACTGATTCATTCGATCCTTCTTGAGTAATTCTGTCAATGGCTTTGCCTTTAATAAATCTTCTATAGTAACCGGTGATCCCTAAAAATCCCCGAAGTTCCTTGAGGTTTTTAGGTGTCACCTAGTCGGTGATCGTCTGAACCTTCCGGAGGTCAGTGACGACCCCCATCTCCGATATCGCATACCCCAAATATTCCACCTGGCGCGCCCCGAATATGCATTTATCCCCTCGCAAAAATAGGCAATTTCTTCTCAACATATCCATGGACATGGAAATGTGCTGAATTTGTGACTGCAAGGAGGAACTGTAAATAAGAATCTCGTCGAAAAACACCAGTATGAACCGACGCAGAAATGGCTTGAATAGTTCGTTCATTAATAGCTGAAAGATCAAAGGTGCATTCGTCAAACCAAAGGGCATTACGAGGAATTTGAAATGTCCCTTATGAGTTCTAAACGCCGTCTTTGCCACATCCTCCGGCTGCATCCTGATCTGGTGGTAACTTGATCGGAGGTCCAATTTAGTGAACCATCCCGCACCATGTAATTCGTCCAGCAGTTCTTCAATCAATGGTATAGGAAATTTGTCCTTCACTGTCTGTTTATTCAATTCCCTGTAGTCGACACACATTCGCCAAGAATCATCCTTCTTCTTGACCAGCACAACCGGTGAAGCAAACGGCTCATAGCTCTACCTAATGAACCCTTGTTTCAAAAGGTTCTTCACCGCTTGTTCGATAATGTCCTTCTGAGCTCTTGAATACCTATATGGCCGAACTTTAATGGCTTCCACCCCCTCTTTGAGAACCATTTGATGGTTGTGTGGTCGGTTCGAAGGCAACTCGGTCGGCTCCTGAAAAACACCCTCGTATTCGGATAAGACCGTATTGATTTCATCGAAGGCACTCTACTAGTCGACAGTAATATGCATCTGTTGCAGTTGAAATTCCACCGGTGTCGACAACTGCATCATGCACAATTGGCTCTCCGACGATCTCCGCCACTGCTTTTGGAATTCCTTACTAGAGATAATTCTTGATCACCCTTCTGGGTTTCCACACAACTTAACCATCTGTCCTTCCCATTTAAACACCATCGTTCGAAGCTTGAAGTTACAAAGAACCTCATCAAGGCCACTCAACCATTGTACCCCCAGAACTAGTTCACATCCGCCTAGCGCTAATACTAGCACATCCATGGTGAACTGTACTCCCTGCATGGTCCACTTGAACCCTTCGCAGTATTGATGGCACTTCAATTGCAATCCTCCTCCTACCATAATGGAGATGGGATCCATTTCTTGCAGCTGACAATCTCCTTTACGGAAGACCGATGGATCAATGAAGTTATGTGTGCTTCCGTTATCGATCAGTATATATATCTTCCTTCGTTGATGCTCCCCTACTACTCTCATTTGCTTATGATAGTCCAAGCATGTCTTGCATGGATACTATATGTTGATGTTCTTCGTTGGATTTAGCTCTAAATCCTCCTCCTCCGTCTCCGACGATGTTCCGCCATTGTCGTCTTCCCTAGTTACTATGTAGAACTAAAGTTGACACTTCTTGCATTGATGCCCTATACTGTATTTTTCATCACACCAAAAACAAAGACCCTTAGCTCTTTTCTCGTCGAAATCCCTACTACTGAGATATCTCTGACTTTTTGATGTTCCCACCGACAAGGGGGAACGCAACAATGATGCAGGAGTGGGCAATATTCCATCCGACGATGACCTGCGCATACTACTAATTGGTTGCGATATTCATGAGCCTAACGGATATTTACTATAATCACTCGTTCCTTTCATCAATGATCCTTGTTTCAGTGTTATATTTCCGGTAGAGTTTAGAATAGCCTCTTGTTTCCTGGCTAAGGTATATGCTTGATGTAAGGAGTGAGGCTCATGCAATTTTACCGTCACCCCTATCTCCGATTTCAACCCCTTCACAAATAACCCCACCAAATATTCTTCAGATAGAATCAATCTATTAGAATGATGGCCGAATTGCACGCAGTAGTCCAGCATTAATCCTATTTACTTAAGATCCTGAAGTCCCCAACCGGATCATTGAATATCTCTGCGTCAAATCTCTGTTTCAACGCCTTGGTAAATTCTTCCCACACCATTGCTTCCGTGACATGACGATTCCTCACGTATAAGCTGTACCATTCCTGGGCTCTTTCATCCATGTGGAGAATAGCCACACTCACCTTCATGTTCTCAGGTGTTTGGTCTAGAGTGAAGAATTGCTCACACCTATATAACCACATTTTAATGTTTTCACTGTCGAATGGCGGAAACTCGATCCTGCTCAGTCTAATGAGAGTGTTCCCCTCTCGCTCGTGCGCCACCAAGCTTCCCTGCAGTATTGTTTCCACAGTACGTATCTCACTCGATTTCTAAAGACTTTGTAAGAGACGAGCCCTCAGTTCGGACATCTCCTTCTCTACCTTCTCCGTTCTATTCTGAACTGTTGGCAATTGGTCCTTGGAAGGTGCCTGACTGAGCAAGGAGACTCGTTTCCTTTGTGGACTAGCCAGTGGTGGCTTCAACAGAAGCGACAATTAATACGGTGGCACAAGTAGATAGGTGATAGGGAGTTGCGACTTATAACGAAGAAGACGCTAGTACGTTGTAGGAGAAAACCACCGCCAACAGAAAAGAAGGCGATGACTAATGGCAACGCAAGCTAATGGCGACATAAATTCCTGTGCGGCGGCAACAACTTGGTTTCTAGGATTTCAACTTGAATTTTAGGGCTTCTTGATGAAGAAGTGTGTTCGGCCTTCGGTTAAGGGTTTTTCTAGGATAAGAATAAGAGATCCCTTAACCTAGAATAGATTTGTTTGACAACAAGGTTAGCGGAATCTTAAGTTGGAATAAAGGTTGTTTGATAATTAGGATAGTGTGTTCTAAGGTTAGAACAAAACTTGTTTGAGTTTAGAATTGATATAATCTTAAAAAAATTTATTCTAAATATAAATTTAAAATTATTATACAATTAAAAATAATTATATAATTAAATTATTCATTTTTCTTAATATGATGAAAATTAATAATTAGATTGATTCATAATTAACTTTAAAAAATATTTTCTAAATTAGAATTAATTATATTGAAATTAATTAATTAGACTCTTTAAAATTAAGAAAAGTGTTTTTCTTAAGTAATTAAGAAAGATGTTTCTTAATTAAATTTATTTATTTCAATTTAATTGAGAAAATTTAAATATTTGTTTAGAGAATTATTATTCTATTTATGTTGAAAATGTTTCATTATTTATGAATAATAAGTTTCTTGATTTATTAAAAAAATATAATTTTTGATTAAAATTTGAAAGGTGTTTTCATTTATTAATTGAGAAAAATGAACTTTCTTTATTATTTTTTAAAGTAGTTTTCTAATTTATTAAGGAACCATTTTCTAATTAATTAAGAAATCAATCTATAAATAAATAATATAAATGAATGAATTAATTAAATTTAAAAATTTTTATTTAATTTTGAAACTAGATTCCTTTTAATATCAGAAAATAGTTTTTTTATTAAGGAAAAATAATTTCTAATGAGAATAGAAATTGTAATTTCTAATAAGATTAAAAATAGTTTTCTAATTAGGTTAGAATGTGCTACTTATTTAATTTTGAAATTTGTTTCTAAATTATAATAAATAAAACGTATAATTTATTGAAAATTGTTTTCAATTAAATTTTGTTGAAGGAGTCAAGATAATTGTAAATAGTTTTTAATTGAATTTGAAAATTGTTTTCAAATCAAATTAAATTTCTATTTAGAATATGAATTAAATATATTTTGGAATCAAAGGATTTAATTTAATTTAATTTTTCTAAAGAATTGGAAATATTATTTTAGATTATGAAAATCAATAACTAGAATCAAAAAAGCTTGATGTTTTATGCATATAATTTAATTATGAGTAAGTAAGTTGCATACTATATATATATATATGTATAAGTTGCGTGTGTTATGTATGTGATATTATTATATGTAACTTTGTGTTTGATGAGATGAACAAAATTAAATACCTTGTTAAAACATTAAGTACAGGTTGTGAACGTGATTGTTGTCTTCCATTATTATAAGAATAAATTAGAGTTCTATTTATTGTTAAGCATGTTAAGCAAAATCAATGTCGCTTTAACCCGAATATGTTTCGTCTTATAATAGTAGGTCTTACTTAACTAAATTTGAGTTATTTGGATGAGCAAAGTCATGATCACATGAATTTAGAGGCAAGATTAGGAATAACATATAAGATATATTCTAGGAAGAGTTGTCACCTAATGAATCTAAGAGTCACATGAAATATGATAGATAAAGTTATTATCTACCTAATTTAAGTTTAGTTGGTTTGTGAGTAAAATCAACATCAACGAAATTTGAATGAGATCCTAGCCCATTTGAAAGATTAGAGTAATCTTTTCAAATAGCAGTAAGGGATATTATTTTGAATATATGGGAGTAACCAAATACATGATTAAAGTCCTAATCTTATTTAGTAATTATGACATATAATCAATTACTTGTCTTACATTTATTTTTGCTCTAAGTGAAATCTACCTTGTTTAGTATAGTTGATACTAAGTTAGTGGACTAAATTTCTTGGAAAAAGGTTATATTTGAAAAGAGTTCTCAAAGTTTGATAGGAAAAAGTATATGTCCATTATGCTATTTCACTATTAACCCTTGTTGAGAATGTAGTGTTAAAGTTTTAGATATATGTCAAAATCATATGGATGACAAAATGTATTGACATTTTGAGTTGATTAATGTCTCATAAACTTTAATGACAATATGTATGATGTATGTTAATACTATGATAGCTAGATGTAAGAGGTTGTATGAAGTAGAGCTGAAAGGTATAATACCTTGATGGAGTTGTTCCACTCAATTTAGCCTACCAGAAGCATAAACATGGACATCAATTAAGGGCTTTGCTATTGTATGATAATAGTTGTCATAAGAAGAAATAATGGCATGAATTTTCTTGCCTATACGAAATATGATAGAAATCATATATATTTCTTATTCATGTTTATAAGTATTTGATACTAAATTTAGATTCAACATTATTATGGTGTTCAAGGCATGATAAGAAATACATTATTAAGTAAAAGTACTTGCTCCAATCTTTTGCAAATAGTTTGTATGTGTTGGATCAAAGGAGACTTATGGTATAAGTAGTAAGAATACAAAGTTAGAAAATTGAGACAATCCTTTCATATCATGTTGGCTAAATCATAATAATAAGAATTATAAAGTTACATACAAGGATATATGTATCCTTTTGATTATAAATCGTATGAAAAGAATAACCAAATCAATCTTTGGTGAAAGGATGATGATGGTATTGCATTGTTAAATTACTAATGACTTTATATAATATAGTTATATGTATTAAATGAAATGTTACTTTCTTCAAAAAAAGTATTAAATGAAATATTGATTTAAATATTTTAAAAAGTTCAAGTAGTTTAAATCTAAGTAGAAATTAAGCATTAAGAATGTTGAAGTACTTCGATAACATCCATGTGGTGAGTTTTAAATTTTTTAGTTATCTGTAAGGAATGAGATTATTTAATGAATATCTCCACAACTAAATTCATAAGAGTATGATTTTAAATAAGGAGGAATATACAGTATGAGATATTATATAATGTAATATTTATTTCTTCTATAGTGATGCCTAGTATAATGACTTAATTCAATTGTTTCAATTAGATCAATTAGCAAGATTTCATACTAGATATGAAATGCTAAGTCTTTAAAAGAGTCAAAGTTAATGACTTAAGGTTGTGATACTTGATTGAAGCATACATTATCCATTAAGTTTAAAACTAAATCGGGTAGTAAAATGTTATAAGATATCTAAAAGGTTAGATATAATCTTATGGACCTATTGAACAAATTGTTTGTTTCAATGTATACTTATGGGAGAATGGTCCTCAAGATAAGTAGTGGGAGTAAGATGAAATTTGAAAGGTTCAAATAGGATGATAAAACATCCAATCGGGACTATTGCTATTGATGATACATTTGATGTATAGCTAAAAGGATACAAGACATTGAAAGTTTCATTTAAATGTTGAATTCAAAGAGTTTTTTTTTAAAGATGATTATGAATTTTTCATATCTACAAGAAGGTTGGTGGAAGTATAATTGTCCTCTTCAGTGGAAGTACGTAAAGACATATTGCTCACAGAGAACAATAATCCATATTTTCAATTGTTAAAAATATAATTGTCCAAGTACAATTCTTGTTGGATATGAAAAGGTAACAACTTAATTTTGTGAATTCGATCTATAAAGATAGATTAGAAGTTGTTTACCTATTCTAAGTCCAATTATATAGATAATGTACTAAAGATGTTTAGTTTTTAAAATATTTAATACTTGTGAAGTACTAAGGATATTCATTATTCTATATATGAGTTGCTATTTGAGTTCAAGGTGATAAGGATATTAACTTCAAAAGTAAATCCTGATTAAGGTATATTTTACTTAGAACAATATTATATAGAGATTAGAAAGGCCCCAATGTAGCAATGGTTGTTAATTAAGCTATAATACAATTTTCATCTCATGGAAATGATTAATTGCATCAATAAGTTCTTTAAAGAACTTGATATATTTCCTTGCATTATTCAAGATATTAATGTACTATGGAATATTAGAGCCATTAGGCATGTTAAAGGAGCTAAGGTCTCATAAAAGTTCTAAGGATTTATTTAGGCAATTTTCATAATTATGATGATAATTAAGATAAAAGTTGTAAAATTTAAGTAAGTACTCACTATAAAGAATCTTATAGAATTCTCTCATTAAACCACTGTCCTAGCAGTAGCATGATTATCATATGGTGATATGGTATAAGATATTCAAAATATTGGCCTAGTTTAAGTGGAAGATTGTTAGTTTATACCCTACAACCAATCAGTTGGTTATAGTTTAGTAACAAAATATTTTAAAAGCATTCTTTATCTTATACATATTTAGATATATGTCATAAATTATGATGAAATTATAATTATGAGATTTATATTGAATTTATGTATTGTTTCTAGATTTTTTCTAGTTATTGTTCCAATAATACTGAACATTAATAGAACATAAAAAGACTAGCATATGTTATATTTTTCCTTATGAAGGAAGTAGTCGATCTCATAGACTAAAGTATAGGTATATTTAAACAATTGTGTGAGTGCTTGTTAGAGAACAAGTTCACTGAACTAACTCTATATGAGAAATCTATTTGAAACATTACTTGTATGTCTGTGAAAATTCCCGTTGTGATGATTACATAAGTGATCCTTTAACTTAAGATCTCTAAAGCTATCTTGTATAAGGATTGCTATGTTTTAATACTTGTTATGACATATTCTAGTCAAAGATAGCTTAGTTGGTAGTCATTAGATATAGTATGAACTATATGGAGGTAGTTGAGTGGTCAAGAAATGATTCATCACCCTAAAGCAATTAAGGAGAATATTTCACTATTCTCGATTATTATTGATTCGAAAATTCCTTGGTCAAGGTGGAACGATGTTTTATAAATAATTTATAATATCATTAATTGAATTAATTGCTAATGGTGGTGAACTAATATGATTAGACTCAAAATATAGTAGCTGTTGACATCATATTTTATGTTTAATCGGAACATTATATGATGAATAGATTGAATTATACAAAAAAGTAAAAACGGAAAGGTTAGTCAAAACCATTTTAACATTCTTAATTATTTGGATAGTTATGATGTGTTGCTAGACACCAATCTTAATCTATGGATATAAAATGTTGGACCCCAAACCGGTTTATTATTTGTGAAGCATGATTTAAAATTTGAAGTTTTATAAATTGGAATTTAATTAGAATTTCATTAAGCATGGACTAGGTATAAATAATTATGGGTTAAAAT
>JAOQMR010000212.1:8779126-8793545 GCA_027563865.1 Erythroxylum pelleterianum | reverse complement strand
TTCATTAGATATACAACAATCTTCTTTCTCTCCCTTTTCTTTTCACGCGCTCTCTCTCTCCCACACTCTTCAATTTTTCCTTTTCCTTTGTCAAATTTCAATCTGTTTATGTTGAAATAGTTTTAAACATTCAAATAAAAAGTTAAGAATTCTATAATATTTAAACTTTTTATATAAATTTTTCAAAAATTGTAAAAAGACATTTGAACTTTTGATATAAGTGAAAACATAGTATTTGAAATTTTGAAGTATATATGGTTTTATGATTCTAATCATTTTCAGCTAAGAAAGAAGTTGTTTGTATTGTGGCAAAAGGACTATAGGTTCTCTCTCTTTTGACATCTGTATTCTGCTTTTGGTTCACTTTTGACACATGTACGACCCTAACAAAAGTTAACACAAAAATGATTACTCTTAATTTATGTATAAGTTATATATTACGCATGAAATGGGGGAAGAAAATAGCAGCAAGTGGCTAATATTTTTAATGGTTTGGTGTGTAAGAAGACAAAAGATTAAGGTGTAGTGTGGAAAAACCATGTTGTGTGGAGGTACTGGGATCAGTGATCAAGTTGGATGATCTAGCGAGAAAAGGATATCTTATTATTTATATCTTTTGAGAATGACAGTAGGATTTGATTATCATCTACTGAGATATGGTAGCTTTCACGTCTATAATGAGCTCATTCCTTTATAACATTTTTTAATAATTCTGTCACTTGGCTAATACTTTGCTTTGTCAATGCCAATGAAAATGAAAACCCATGATTTGAATTTGGGACTTCCATTGTTAAATCTCAATTATATTACATAAATATATAAAATTTTAAACCATGGTACAAAATTTAATCTTGATGATAAGATACATGATTCAAAAAAACATACTTGCACATAAATCAAACATCTTGGGTTATGTTTAGGGTTCCAGCTGAGTGATTTTGGCTTTGAACAAGGGTACAACTTATGGTATGGGTTATCTTGGGATCATAAATAATAATATTTTGTGTAGTAATTCAGGGAATAATGAGGCATGTGATGAGGAATCCGATGATTAAGCATGATACAAATTGGAACAGAAGAGCACACCCTTTGATGAGTGATTTATATTCGCCTTCAAGGGAAAAAGACATAGTACAAAGTTTCAAAACTGTCGATTTCATACAAATTATAAACTACTTAATTTACTGATTTGGGCTCGGCTGAATATAGCTGGTAGGTAATTAAGATTTTAAAAAAATGGGCCACTAGCTAGTCATGCATGTTTGAACACTTGTCTCGGTACCATTGAATCCAGGATTTTGTCTTCATAAAAGACAAACATGAATGAACCAAAAATCCCCGACGTGCTGGTTAAGGTTTGCGACTGCCATTCCTTGTATTCGCCCGTGAAGTTGAAGGAACATAACATTGACTAAAATTGTCTCCCAAGTGTAGAGTTACAACAAGTAGGTCATTTCAATTCAAAGAAATATATTTTATGTGAAATAAAATTTTGCAAAAGCAAACTCTGTCATCAAGGATTCATTGATTCTTACATCACAGATTGCGCGCATTAAGGGTTTTTAGCTTATTTCTCATTGAACAGCTATGTGAACCAGTAAAAAAGAAAAGGATGGAATTTACTTGCAAAAGGGTTAAACTGAAAAATATATGTATGGGGTAGAAGAAGAAGACATAGCACCTCCGACAAAGATTTGGCAGTACGGACCAGACGTCCCATGTCCTCCTTCCCCCCCTCAGTACTAATTATAATATAAGTTCCTAAAAGACAATGGCTTATGTTTCCACTCTCTCTAATACTCATATGACTGCCTCGATATTCAAGGGATTGTTTGTCTGTTTGCTTGCTTCGGACATTGAGATGCGGTTTCAAGGGAATGTGACGTATCCCATTCCCAGGGAATAAAAGCATTAATTGCTTCAAGAAGAATATCTCATTTATTTAATTTACGTGTTTCTTTAATGAGAAGAGTGCAAATTTCAAGCATTTGAGATGCCATATCCTGGATTAGTTGACTGACAGAAACAAGGGTTAGGTCTGGTTGGGTTGGAATCTTTGAGGAAAAATAATTAAGAAATTAAGAAAAAGAAAAGAACAAAAGTGGGAGTGAAAGGGTAAGAAGTACACAACAAAATTGGTCTAGGAAATGGTAATCATTCCTTTGGAGACCCTGGCTATATAGGGATCTCCAAACCCAAGACATTGACCTCTTGAAAAGTGTGGTATATGTCGGCCCCCCCTCCTCCCTCCCTCACACGCTCACGGGTACTCCATCCTCTAATTCTCACATATTTATCAATAATATGACAACATCACATGTAACACCAATTTTCTTTTTTTCGCATCATCTTGACGTACCCCTCGTACCCAATATTTTATTTTTATTGACCGGTGATTTGTTATATATCTGTAGTACAAAATCATGTTGTTTATCTTAATCTCTTCCGTAGACAGCTGCCAGAAGTTCAGAAAGCGGGAAAGTTTTTGTTGCTCGATGGGAGTGTTTTTTTTTTGTTTATTCAAAGTTTGTGTCAAGTTAGAGACTTTAGCTTTGAAAATTGTACAGGTTCATTTTATCTTGTACCGAATAATAGGTGAGTGGTAGGATTTGAACTCATGATTACTTGGTCATAAAGGCTCTGATATTATATTAAGGGACTATTTCACCACAATAGCTTAAGCTGTTGTGTGAGGCCAATTTAATTAATTTTATATATTCACTAACAGTTTGATATACTTGATCTTGGGTATTAAGACTTTACTTGGTTTAATTTTTAAAAATTAAATTCTCTCTTATAGTCTAGCACGATCTAATCTTGATTTACAAAAAGTGATATTTCCAAATCAAATATGCGTTAGAATTTACAATGAGCCTACGGGCCCACACGAGAAGGAAAGCTAGACCATATACAAGTCTAATTGAGGTTCCATCCTAAAACCAATTGTGTCAGAATTTACAAAAAGCGATATTTCCAAATCAAATATGTGTTAGAATTTACAATGAGCCTACGGGTCCACACAAGAAGGAAAGCTAGACCATATACAAGTCTAAGTGAGGTTCCATCCTAAAACCAATTGGTGATAGGTGGAGTAACCCATTAGACTTATATGTTAGTTTACTTTCCTCTCTTTCTCCAATATGGGACAACTCTCACTCTTTATATTTCAACAATATGCACATTTATGGCAAGTTTTCTTTTAACTCCAATTAAGCTCTATAAAATAACTATAAGAAAACAAATTAAGTTATATTATAATGCTTTCATTCATAGAACCTCATAGAAATTCGTTCTTATGATTGACTTTTATTTGTTTGAAATTCATAATAATCTACTAAATTAAATTTAGATAATACAACTATACAAAATCATTTATTAATCTTTAATTGATTAATTAACCTATGATTATTAGACAATTTTGGACAAATATAGATTGTTCATTCTAGTCTAGTTAATGTATTTGAAAAGTAAATCTTATGCACTATCAAATCTGCAGATCAACATTTTTTTTTCAATTTAATTTTAATTTACATTTTCCTTTCCACTAACATTAGATACTAGCATACCCTAAAAATTAAACACGTTGCACATAACATCCCAGAATGGTACACTAAAAGGTCATTATATCAAAGCCAATTTGATTGCTTATATTTATTTTATATTTTAAAATTAATTTATCAATCGATGGGAATTGCTACTACCTTTTGTGTCCCACTTTGAGATAAAGCAAAAGCAGAGAGAAAAGCAAGAAAGAAAAAAGGAACAGAAAAAAGAAGGGTGGACTGAGAGAGAAGGAAACAAGACAAAATGTTCTCAAACCTTCATGATTTAAGTTCTTACAACACAAAGACTTTGTTTCTCTCATTTGCTCAATCCCACATAAGACGACTTGCTCAAACTTTCCTCCGAGACTTGTCTAAGAGCTTAAAAAGCCGATAAGCTTAAAGAACAAAAAGGGGAAGATAGCATTAGACCTGAGTGAAAAAGTGAAGATCGAATAAGGAAGCTGGGAAAGTTCATCAAGGTTTTGTTGACAAAGCAATGAATAGAGGTATTCTGCAGAGCTCGCCGGTGCAGCAAATGATGACCGGAAACCCTAACTGGTGGAGTATCAATAACATGAGACCACCACCATCCCACCAGCACCAACAAACTTCTCCTTTCTTGCCCCCTTCTGTTCTCTTCCCTCAATTCATTCCTTACTCTTCGTCTTCGCCTTCTTCACTTTCAGTCCCTGCTTGGCATGAAAACCAGGATCAACTTCCGGAGTCATGGAGCCAACTACTCTTGTACTCTCTTTCTCTCTCATGTCTCCTTAATCATTGCTGCTCTTTCTTTCTCTCTCTTTTCTTTGCTTTTTCTAAAAAATACCTAAATATGATATTGATTTTTGTAGGGGTGGATTTGTGGGCGATGAAGATAAGGGCAGTATAGATCACTTTCAAGGAAGGAAGGTGGAGAATTGGGAGGATCAAATATTACACAATGCTTCAAGTGCTGCATCAGTAGTTGATGTAAATCCTGTAAATTCTGTAAGCAGCTATGTTTATGGACATGCAAACGAAGACTTCCAGGCTGCACCTAAACCTACTTGGTCACAACTGATGCCTGTTTCATCACCCAAGTCCTGTGTTACAACTTTCAGTAGTAACATGTTGGATTTCTCTACCAAGGGAGATGGGAGACATCCACCACCAGATCGATCTCCTGAGGTATGACACTGAGAGATGGATAAATTTTGAAGCCACAAATCTCCATAGTATGACGTTCTGCAAACTTGTCGACTTATAGCAATTTCATTTGTTCCTTATTTTCAGATCTATTAATCAAACTACAGAACCAAATTAATTCCATCATTTCAAGAATACTTTTAGTTATTCATCAAGTATATAAACTTGTATAGTATTAAACCATTGGCTAACCCTGAATGGTTGAGCAAATTAAGCTGGTATAATTATTTATATTGATGCTTTATCAGAACTCTTATTGGTACTATTTTTGTAGTGTAACAGCAGTGCTACCGGTGGGGCACTTAAAAAAGCTAGGGTTCAGCCCTCTTCTTCAAACCAATCTACATTTAAGGTAATCTACTGTTGTTCTATACAAATCCTTTCATCTCACACCACACACACATGCGCAACAGAAGCAAACAAATACAAACATCTGTGGGCTTGTGAACTATTGTCTTTCTTGAATGACCATTTCTTGAGGCATTATGATTCTTTTTCCGTCTCTTTATGTCCACGAAAAGGTAGAGATTACTTTCCAATCAAACTACTATGAACTTCTTCAATTTTCATCTTTGATTTTAGCAGGTGAGAAAGGAAAAATTAGGTGATAGAATCACTGCCCTTCACCAACTAGTCTCTCCATTTGGGAAGGTAAATAAGCTCCAAACAAACAGTCGGTAATTAATCTAGATCTTGATAATGACACTCAGTAGTTTAAAAGCTGAAGTTATTAACTATATGAGGCCCATACCTTTGGTCATGCAGATATCTCATCAATACCAAAAAAAAAAAAAAAGAAATTCCCCCGCGAATAAAGCTCTAACATTATTCTCCAATTTCTTATTATTTAAATTATCCTGTGGAACTAGGATTTTTTATTTCTATTTTTATTTTTCATCTACGATATAAAGAAGACGCAGGAATGACTTTGGAAGTTTGTGGTGTGATGTTTCTTCTTTATGCAGACTGACACAGCATCTGTCTTGTTAGAAGCTATAGGATACATCAGATTCCTTCAAAGCCAAATTGAGGTGACGTTTCTTAGCATCTTTCATTTTTGCAAACAACCATGTTTTTTTTTTCTTTTTTTCTGTTTATTTCGCAATGTTCCTTTAACATTCTTTTAGTGATTGCAAGTCCTCACAATTCCCACCTTCTGTTATTCCTTACGTGGAAGAACACAGGCTCTCAGTTTACCCTACTTGGGCAGTGGATCCTCAAACACGAGACATCAACAATCTGTAAGGAACTACATATATTCTATCCCAGAATTTCCCAATTCCCAAACTATGTATTCAATTGTTCTGTCCTCTCTCTCTCTCTTTCAGAGGCACAAACACATGTTGATCAGATGTGGACATATACGTGTATTGGGCATTAATTGATTAATGATTGTTATTTTTTGGTAGGTTCAAGGAGAAAGGAATTGTATATTCCCAGAGGACCCTGGTCAGGTATGCTTTTCTTGGATCCATTGACTCTTTAAAGTTGTACGCCTGGGGAGAAAATAAAGTTCGATTTTTGAAAAGAAAAAGAACAAGCTCTAGCTTGTTAAAAGAAGAAGGTTTTCAGCTTTATCAACGATTAAAAGCTGTCTTAGAACATTGGAGTTCAAATTAATTAAGTTTGCAAAATGTTAATTGGTTTTACTCTTATTTTTAATTTACCAGCTTTTGAACGATAACCGCTTGAAGAGGAAAGCAACTTCTGAACCGGTACACTTCTTCTACCATAAATTTTCTTCTGCTTAGAGTTCATATTTCTCTCGTCTCATTTCCTGTAGATTTTCAAACCTAACACTTCATTAATCCCATTTTAAATATCAATATTTTAGGGCTGTCAAGAAGAACCCCGGCAGGACTTGCGAAGTAGAGGCTTGTGTCTGGTTCCTGTATCTTGCACACTTCACGTTGGCAGTGACAATGGAGCAGACTACTGGGCTCCCGCTCTGGGAGGAGCGTATCGATAGAATTGAGATACCAAGCAGACCAATGCACACATGCAATAGCCTCTGATATAACGATATAACATCATGAGCAGTCACTCTGCTAACATATATATATATATATATATATATGAAAGGCTGATTGCTCATGATGCTATACAAATGTCGCCTTGCCTATATGTGTGCGTTAATTAATTTGCAAGGTCTTTGATTTACAACAACTTAAAATTATCATTGTTATGTTATGGCTTTAATTAGGTGCCAGTAATGAAGATGGCCAATTATTTGCTTTCCATGTACATGCAGTTGTATCATGATTAGTCATTTTAATGCTGCATATATATGAAGCAGCATTCCTGGACCATAATCATCTCTAAAACACTTACTATTGCTTTGCATTTTCTCTTTTTATTTTCTTTCTAACGCCATGAGAAGGGAACAGATCTTCTGTTCCACTTCCCTGTGCCAACTTTGTTTCATTCACTTTCATCAACACATATTATTAATTTATTACAATTTGGTATTAAGTATGAACTTTAAAATTGATTGCAAAGAAAAAATCTAAAGTTTGAGTTTATTATTTAGTCTATGGTTTTAAGCAAAGGAAATACCCTCTAGTCGAATCCAATGACTAGAAAAAGGCTTCAGTGTGTGCCAGAAGATGCAACTTTACCTTTTTGCTGTCCTCTTCGGACCCCTTCAATGTCCTCCTAAGAATCTAAGGGGTTGCTTTTTCTGATAATCCTTAGCTTGGTTCCGTAAAGGAGTGACATGGTGATCGATCCGGTTGAAGATAAATTCAAACGTCTTTTGTTTAAATAGCACCTTGGTTAATGTAGGGGCCATCTTTTTTCTCTTTTCTGAAAGAAGAAAATTATAGGCAACCGTTGGTTACTGTAGGGGCCATCTTTCTATGATTCTCGTTCCTTTGTTTTTCTCCTTATGAAAACTTTCTCGATTATTTAATGATAGCAATAATTGCTTATCGGTTTTTGTTTTGGTACATTTACGTTTGTAACTTTGGATGCCTATCCAGATACATATTTAAGGACTTTTTTTTTAAATAATCTATTTCCACCACCTCAAACTTCTCTATAATCGAAAGAAGTCAATTTTTTTCTTATAACTTGCTTTATTTGTTGTCATAAAATTTTTTATCTCCATTTTCATATTTTTGAATGAAATTTTCCTAATAGTTATAAATTATATTATTTACATAATAATATCTTTTCATTTCATTGTTAGTTAATAGCGAAATAACAGATTTTATAAAAAATGTAAAACTACATATCAGTTTTATAAATTATTTTGCTTTAAATTAAAAATTAAAATATTACAAAATATTATTTATTAATTTTTAAAATAGTGTTTTTACATGGTAATACTCTTGTTGAATCAACTTTGACTTACAATCAAAATGTAATCATAATTTGTACCACAATCTAATTCTAACAACCAACCATTATACCTTAACCTTGAAATTTTAAGTTTTTAGTAGCATTTGCACAAGGGATTGATGACAAAGGAGAAATGAAAACCCTAATTGAAACACTAAAGAAAAGAAACACTATAACTTCACTTTTATAGACAACGATTTCTACTTTCCAGTGTTTCAATTAGAGTTTGTATTTGCCTCTGCCGTCAATCCTCAATTTAAATCTTTGTAATTCTCTTATGTTTTATGTGATGTCGTGTGGAAATAAAAAAGACATCGCATAAAGCTAGATTAGACCCTTAAATCCTAATTGCAGAATCGTGCGAGCATTAGAAAGCCTTGACCAATGTTTGACAATTGATAAAGACTTGCGAGTAGACAAATAAAATGACATTGTCGATGAGTTAGCATGCATTGGTGCTCATTGGTGAAAAACTTCGATGAGATATAAGATTCGAATGTAAGACCAAAAGATAGATTGAGATGGACTTTAAGTTAAAGGTTAGCTAGATCACATATATGAGAGAGACATGCAAGAGCTCTAAGAACTTAATGTGTGTTTAAATAGACTGACTATGACTAATAAACTTGACAAACTAGTGTGCTATGAAAGACTTTAGGCTTGAATGACTCATCATTAATGGATAGAGATCAAGGAGATATCTTGAATGATGTGGTAGATAAGATCACAATAGATATACATCAGTTCTAAAAGACAAAGACTATGTGAGAGGATCATCTGAAGATAGTAGAATTTTTCATAGATGGATGTATCTTTCCTAATTAAATGTAATTTATTATTAGTTTTCATATAGATCTTATCATATAGAGTCCTATTTTGATGGTAATGTTATCTTATTGATTAATGTGATGTAATTTGATAAGGATAAGATGTCATCTAGTTAGTTTAGTTTAATTAGGATTTTGAATTGTAAAACCAAAGGTGTCTATAAATAGCTTATTTGAGCATTGTGCTTGGGAGAGAAGAGAGATAGAGGGGAATGAAACACATTGAGAAAGAGCATTCCTTTGTATACTTTTAGGAAAGTAATAAATGTTAGCATTGTTTACATAGTATTCTTGCAAGAGTATGAGAGTTAAATACTATAAGGATCGTGAGGCATTTGAAAATAAGATAGTTAGTCACGATTACGTGGGAAGACTAAATCTTAAACGGACTAAGTGAGATTACCGTATAAAGGACTAGACACAACTTTGGTGTATTTTGGTGTCTAGGAAAACCTCTATAACACTAGACATAATATGGATAAAATAACACGTATGATTTCATAGTGCCATTTATAATGTTGCATTACAAATTTGTTTATACATTTGAAGGTTTTTAACAAACATTGACAATAGAGAGGAAGGACATTACAAAAAAAATCATAGTGGACTATTGATAGTTTTAAAAGTTAGTGACACTTTGATAATTTGCAAAACTTCATAAATTAATTACATTTAACTCATTTATTTATGCAAAATAAGTACATCATTTTTTAGCATATAAATGAAAAGACTACTAAAAATTAGGAAAAACCTCTCAAGTCTTAGGTAATCATGTTTTCCATCAAACAAATTTAGCCTCTTCAACCAAAAGAAAAATGAATATATGAAAACTTTGGTTTTCCAAAATTAATTCAAATTATTGGTTGCTTTTGCATAAAGATAGGTACATATTAAATTCAATTAGATCCCTTGTTTTACATTTCATTCTTGACTTTCCAACCATTATCAACTTGCCATTCAGTTTTATAGATCATGGTCAAATAATTAAAAATGCTATAATGAAAAGTCCCTTAAAGAATTTTATGCTTGATAGGAGGTATGACTATAGGTCAAACTGATCCAATTCGACCTTACCATCCCATAAGGCAGTTGAAGGTTAGTTTAAATGTAGGTTATATTCAAGTTGCACAATTCGAGCCCAAGTTTGAGCCCATTTGAGTTATCTAAAATATTGTCACTGTTAAAAAACTTATCGGGGGAGGGGGGTGGTAGGATTAGTTCGAGGCTCTTTACTTATCAAGTAACCAGTGACATGTTCATATATCCATACATACCATTTTCATGGCATTGAAAAGTTAGTTTGTCATGTACCAAGAAAAGTCCTATTTCACAATTTTAATGATAATAAAATATATTATTAACAATAAATTAATTTTGTGATATTAGTATCTTTGTTATGATAGAATTAAGTAATATGTAAAAGATTAAACTTACTAAAAGGATAAAGCAAACAAGGGAGTCAATTGAATAAATCAAACAATCAAAGGATGAAGAAAATAAGCAAAATAAAATATACATAAAATTCAAGAAAGGTTCAAGGCAATTTAAGTGAAGTACACATAAACACAAAAGAACGAAGTCATTTTATGTGTAACAACCAATATAATCTTACTTGTAGATTTATCTTAGTTATTTTAATGAATTATGGATTCAATCATTACATAATTATTTACATGTAAGGAATATTTTTAGTCAAATTTTTATCAAATTAAGGTATTTTATCTTTGAAAATAACTAAACATTGAAGTTTCCAACTTGATTTTTATAGGGTACATCTAGCCTAAGGGTTCAAACAGAGTAGCCAGTGAAAATGCTAAAGAGAAATATAATAAGTAGTTTATATCTTGTTAGAGCATCAATTAGGTGATGAATTAATAGGTGAACCACTAGTTAGAGAAAGTATTTAAGTTCATATATATGTTACATAAAATATATTAAGTCTTAATTCATTGTTATGAGCAAGAAACCTAACATTTAAAGAGTATACAATAATACAATTGTTGCAATTAAGAGAAGTGTTGGGGTACATATTGTGAGATGCCTTTTGACTTTAATCAAGATTTGTGAAAATTCATCTTCTTTCATTGTAAATAAGAAGATTGTGAAGTTCTTCTTCACCTGAGACAAAACAAATGTTATACGAAACCTTTCCACCCATTAAAAAAAGAATATGGTAAATTTTCTAATAGAATTTAGAAGTAGATGTCGGCTAATGATTATTTGGCTGAACCATTATAAATCAAATTTATCTATTTTTCCTTAATCTCTTTTACTATCATTGCGATTATTTTGTGATTATTATATATGAAACTATAATAATCAATTATTAAAATAAATAATTTATTTATTTATTTGAAATATAATAAAGAATGAACATATATAATTCACCTCCTCCATACTTAATTCGTTTGACAAGACAATGTCAGTAACACATATGAAGTCTCAATCATCTTACACTCTTTATATGAAGAGAACTTACACCTAAATATGTAAGTGGTTCTTTATCTATTATTATGCTTTTATTATTATATACAAACCTACACCTAACTTTTGTGTCCTAGTCCTTTTTGTAGATACTAACATAAGGCCTTTCAAAAATCATTCAATCTTTTGATAGGCTAAAGTGTTAGTTTATGCCCTTGTAGCCAATTTGTTAGTTGCAATTTGATGTATGATATTATTATTTAATTAATGAAAAGACATTATTTATCTTTGTATATTAAGTTAATTACAATTGATGTTTTAATAATAAAGGTAAAATTCCTGGAATAAATACTATGCAACTAAAATTATGATGAGAACATAATTATGAGATTCAATTTATATTTACATATTATTCTTAAATTCCCCTAGTTGTAGTTTCATCAAGACGGGATATTATTGAAATGGTAAAATTAGAATACATTATGTTTCTTTCTTATGAAAAAAGTAATTGATCTCATAAGTTAAAGTATGAAGATACTTAAACTAATATGTGAGTGCATATTAGAGAATAAGTCACTGAATTATCCTGACTATGAGAATCCCAAATGAAATATTACTTATGTGTCTGTAGATTTTCTCATAATGATGGTTATATAATTGATCCTTAAACTTGAGATTATCATGATATCTCATATGAGAATTACTGTGTTTTGATGCTACTTATGAATTGTCTTAGGATAATTCAATTGGTAGTAATTGGATATATTATGAACCATATGGAGATAGTTAAGTAAGTGAATGAAGGATTTGTCACTCTAAAGTAATTAGAGAGAATGTTCTACTATTTTTGATTAGTAGTGATTTATGGAATTTTCTAGCTTCAATGAATTGATATTTAAAAAGACATTTTCAAATATCAATTATAAATCAATTACTAATTAACAAGAATGAACATGATTGGATGAAAAGAGTAGATGCTATATCCATACTCTGTCCAATTGGAACATTGGATGACGAAATGATTAAATTATACATCATAACTATGCATAGATAGGTTAAGTCAAACTACTTTGACATTCCTGATATTTGGGTGGTCATGATGCGTTGCTAGATATCAATATTAAAATATGATTATAAATTGTTTAATTAGATAATTAAAGATAAATTAAAAGGAGTTTAATTTATCTGATTCTAATTATAAATTAGAATTATAATTTATAATCGTTGTCAATATATAATTAAAGAACCTAATGGGTCATATATTAAAGAGCAGCTTATAAAGGAAAATTTAATTTTAATTAAGTTAGACTTAATTACAAAGTTAGAGAAACTCTAGGAATCAATTATGAGATATTTAATTTTATTAAAATTAAATTACTTATATAATTATGGAATTTAATTTTTATAAAAATTTTAAAACCATAATGTTTTTTCTATAAATAGGAATAAGCATAAAGGAGCTAGCACTCCTGCTTAATTCCTCTCAAAGAGTTGAGAATTTGTTCCATGGATATCGTTAGAGGCTGAACAAGTGGACAACTGGTGATTGACACATCGAAAAGCTTTCAAAGGATTTCAAGAAGAAAATAAAATCATGTACTATTTTTATTTTATGATTCATGTTTTTATTATTCAAGTTATTAAATTATCTTCTTAATAACTTGCATAATTTAGGGTTTTTTACAGTTAATATTCTTAACTTCTCTACTAACTTCACACTATTTAATTCGTACAACTTCCTCTATTTATGATTATATCAAAAATTCAATCTTTGATGAAATATTTCGTATAGAAAAGACTATCTAATGGTTTATTAGACCACTATCTCTCATGCACATACTCAATAACCTGATGTGCCTAGTTTAGAGGATACTAGCGATAATAAGTGCACTGAGAGGATCAAAGAAAGAAGGATGTTGATCACTCGCCTCGTCTTTACCCTTGGACACATACTCTCCATCTTCTCTTAACATCATCACTCTCTTGTTGGGACATTATGAAGCTATATCTCCTCTTCCCAAACACTTGAAATCTTAGTTCCTAATTGTTAAAGAAGAATCGATTTTAGCTTTCTCTCCATTTCATGCTTTCACTTTTAGTTTGGCTTCATATTTTGGCTTTGGAGCTTTATCTTTCTTTCACTCCATGATTTGCTCTATGATGAAGAACATACATTAAAAACCAAAACTATTAATAGGCCCCTATTTGAGTTGTCTTTCTACCTTCATAGTCATATAAACGTCATCTTTTAACTCCACATAGTGGTGTAGCTCAACTATATTTATAATTTCTAAATTTGGTCCACAAATGAAACAAATCATTGTTACTTTTTGTTCATCCTTCACATTTTCCCTAACTATAGCAACCTCTATCACCTTGCGTTACTCCTTCATACTCTTGGAATCTTAAGTTAATGTTTCTAACCTTTTCTAGAGATCCCTATAAAACAAACTTAGTATAAATGTTTTCTCATCAGCAATTTCATCTCCTTTAATATCCTGATATGTGGTTTTAGATGCCTTCTCAATGTGAGGGTTTACAGATCTCACCAATTTATGGCATAATTACTATATTCTAAGAATATTAATTTAATCTTTTTCTCTTTTAAAAATTTATAAAAATCAAACACTAACTCTACACATTTTCCCCTCTCCAAATAGGCATTAGAGCCTATCCTTCTTATAACAGGTAATATCATCACCTTTTACTACTTATATTGTTATTAACCATTTTCCTATACCCTCTCTTATAGCCTAAGTTGAATATGTCCCTTTGTTTTCTACTTATTTTTCCTCCTTTTCTATCTCTTTCCCCTCTACCACCATTTAGGTTTATCTCTCCCAAGTAGTTGGCAACACTATCAACCTCCTCATAAGCCTCAAAGTCATCCATCCTTATAGGTATAGGGGAGTTATGTCATAGACTAGTTATGACAACCTTATGTGTTGGGCCTCGATTCGTATTAGGCATGTTTAAAACAGTATTTCGAGGTTTTAGTTTGATAATTTTAATTTGGTTAGAATAAATCGAGGATTTTATTGTGTAGGTATAGGTATGCAAGGCTTTAGTGAAATTTGATTTGCTGATAAATTATTA
>JAOQMR010000212.1:8762576-8779026 GCA_027563865.1 Erythroxylum pelleterianum | reverse complement strand
CCAAATGTCAAAGAGACAGAACATAAATCGGACTAAATTTGCTTAATATGCTAACCCCTAATTTGGGGCGTTACATATGTACATAAACATCTGTTGCAGAAGTAGCCTTGATTCTCTAACAAAGCTTTCATCAAATATTTAGCAGGGTTTCATCAAACAAGCATGGAAAGTGGAAAAAAAGTCAACCCATACACATCCAACACAGAAACAAAATTCACCATCTTCCAAACACCAATACAAACAAAAACCCATACACCATTTGCAGAACACAAAACCCACATAAACTCCAAAACATAGTAGAAAATATAGCGTAAAAAGGAGGGTTCTTGAAAACATAAATGAGAAAAGAAGAACAGTATCAACATAGGACACGACGCTAGTTTGACGATGACGACCACAACACAGGAGACAACGATCACAGAGGAGATGACAGTTCTTTGAAAACACTACGGCTAATACGAAAACGAAGAAAGCTTCATTTTTATGTTTATAATAATCTAGTAGAAAAGGACGTCGCTCGTTGTTAAACAAAATGATATCATTTGTTGTTAAGCAAAAAGACGTTGCAATATACCATAAGGCGACGATTCAGATTAATTCACAATGATTATTTAAGTCTAAAAATAAATTTACTTAATAATAATGTCATTAAAAAATTTTATGAAACTAAAAACACAAAATTTTATATTACATTTATTTATACTTTTTATTAATCTCTTATAATATATATGATTTGACAATTTTATATGATCTCACAAAACTCTATTTATTATATATAAGTCTATACTATTTTATAGAAATAATATATTACAAAAAATTTGCAAAATAAAAATATAAAACTATCGCCTATTATTTAACATTTGGCAACGATTTTCAAAAAACGTCGGCAAATGTTACAGTAACTACAAAAGACGTTTTGGCTTAAGCTAAAAGTAAAAAACCTGAGCCCCCCTTCCCTAAACTGTTTGCGTGACTCTCTTCTCTTCGTTTAATTTTTTCTTCTTCTATCACTGTCGATTGAGGTTAGTTGCATATGCTTTGGTCTTGGTTTTTTTTTCCTACATTCATTATTGTTGTTATATGCTTTGATGTTGGTCAGTTTTTATGAATGTTGTTTGGGTTTATTTGGACTGTTATTGATTGAATGTTTATTTTAATGTGTTAATGTTGGTGAAGAAAGGGAAAAGACATAATTTTTTGTAGTTAGTTAGGGTGAATTTTTGAAGCCTATAAAGTGTTTGATGAAAGTTCTCTTAGGGATGAAATCAAATTAAAAGGTTAATTAAGTTCATTTAACCTAAAACTAGGTCACTGGAATGAATTTATATAATTTCTTCATATACATACTTAATTAATTTGAGTACTAAAAAAATATATTCTTTTGATAAAAAATTTGATCCTATCAATGTGCATTCTATAGGAAAGTCCAATGTTTCATGGGACATTTATAAATATCTAACACATTTAACAATTAATTGTCAATTAATGAACTCTTTTCTTTAAGGTTTATTTGTTAAATAGGATAAACCTGTTAATCAACATTGTTCCTAGAGTTTCCGTAAATTTTTAATTTATTTAATTGCATGCGATATTGTTTTACTTATTTAAAGATTAATTTCACGTGTATTTACTGTTCACATATGAAGCTAAATATCGTCGATATCGACAACCCTGATGTTTCAAACTGTCACGTTACTTTTGAAACAAAGGACCAAAAGGAGACATGTTTTGGAACGAATGTCTTAAGAAAATTGAAATAGTTTGTGTGATTATTGGGTCTCTCCTAACATTCAGGTTTGTTTCTTTCCTCTTCACATTGTTACACAATTTAATGACTATTACTTTTCTTTATTTAAGAGGTGAAAAGCCAAAGTTAATAGAGGAAAAACAAAAACTCCTCATAACCAAGGCTCCAAATCCTTTGTTGCCCTATGAAATAGATATGTAAGTTCTTTATTACAAGTTATAATTATATCAGTAAACACAATATCATTTATTGTGTTTTATATATTTTTTCCCATAAAACAGAGTCAGAAGGAACTACATAAAGAAGGCTATGATAGGATAATATTCTATAAACTGACACACTATAAGAAAGGTAAATGCTAGACGTCTGAAAAAACGCATAACAATTATGTAAGTATAAAATTTTGTTTAAATTTTAAGTTTATTTATTTAGTAATACTAACTAATACTATTTAAATTTAATATTGATTTTTGTTTTTAAAATTTAGAATAAGATGCAGGAGTTGTTGTAAACATCAATGTTTGACGTAAATGAGCCAAATAAAGATGACATTTGTAACATGGTACTTGGTACAGGATATCAAAAGGCTTAGGTTTGGCTATAAGCCAACTGCTTCATCCTCACCAAGACCAACATATGTTCAATGTATTAAAAAGGAAAACAAATCCCTTAAAAAAAGGTGGTCAAGCATGAAGGGTACCTAAGAAAATTACTTGGGCCAAATTATGTAAGCAGTGAAGATGAATACGTATCTAAGTGATTAATTTATTATTTGTATTTTTTATTTTTTATTTTTTATACAAATATTTTTGAAGTTGTAATTAAAATTTTGCACATGATCTAATTTAGCAACATTTTATTTTTAATATACAATGCTTCTAATTTTTAATTATTTTTGTATTATATTTTTGTATAATAAATTAACAAAAAAAATTAAATATTATATACAACAATATGAGTTCAAAATGTCACAAATAATTATAATTAACATGGTATAATATTTAGTTAAATGTATATTAAAAATTTGACTACATCTTAAAAAACGTAGCTAAAAGTTTTTGACTAAGTTTTAGAAAAACATAGCTAAAAGTTTTATGCTACGTTTTTAAAACATCGCTAATACTTTTTGGTTATATTTATAGAAACCTAGCTAAAAATCTTTTAATTACTTTTTAGAAGACGTAGCAAATAATCTTTCGCTACAAAAATATTTGGTAGTGAAAATATATTAAATCGTTGCTAATATATTTCAGCTACGAAAATAAAGCGTAGGCAAAATCTTTTAGTAACCAATTTGGAAAAACCTCATCTATAATTTTTAGCTACGATAATTTGGTAACGTTTTTAACTACAAATTTAAATCATCGTGAATTATTATTATCAACTATTTTTGAACTTTTAGCTACCATCCATTATGTTGTGGAGCCTTGATTTGGCATAAGTTAACTCCATATAATAATTAATCAACATGTTGATATGATAAAATAATTCTATAGAATAAAACTTAGCACGAGAAGTACAACATTTGTATCATCGAAGATCAATTAGATGTGATGGCCGATTGAAGTCAATCAACCCATCAAGGTGCAAAATATAGGCAAATGTCATTCCAAAATCACTAAAAGAGGAAAAACCATAACAATGTCAACTTCATACAGATCTCTTTAATGCATACATAATGTAACAAGATATTATCATAATAAGATAACCAAATTGCACACATTTAAGATAGAATAATGATCTTGAAGACATAAAAGATGTTGGCCTACCTAGCATATCACATATCATGAAAAATCTTAAAACGACAGAAAATCTCTAGAGGACAAATGGAAGAACCAAAGTCCCTATTATTGTTAATTATGTTTTGGAATTTGCAGTGACCCGACACCAGCTGCCACTGCTCCAACCGGCTGGCCGGCGATATGGGTCCCCTCACCTTTTACCATTTCAATTTCCACACCCCACCCGCCTGAATTCAGACCTACACAAGCTACCTCAATGCCCTTGTCTTGCTTCCTCATTGAAATCTTCTTCTCTTCGTCCAACTCCACTAAGCATAAGGACGTAAATTGTATGCTAAAGTCATAAAAGTAATAGTTTCTCACCATTTGTCATTTATCAATATTGAATATGTATAGTAAACGTATGTTTTGATTTATGTAGAAAGTCATCAGATGTATCTAGCGTTTATCATGAAATGCAAATATGAGAACAATATTTAAAGCATTTAATCAATTTTTGTAAATGTTGCAAGCTATAACGAACTTTCATTGGATAAATGGTTAATAAATTTTGATGATGTTACACACATTTTTTAAGGTTAAAGACATTTGTTTTTTAGTTATTAATGATTAATTGAGTATTAATTGAATACTGAAAGTGATATGATGTATAAGAGTAAATATTTAATTCCTTTTTCAATGATTTGTCGAAATGAAAAAGAAGTGAATTAATAACTATTTCAACGTGTCAGCACATGGGAAGACTGCGATAGACATTGTAAAGTGCAAGTATTTATGATTCCAAATTTTTTGTCTAATATTATTCTGTTTTATTCTGTCTCGTACAATCTTAACTATTTATTTTGCGAGACTCACGTAAAATTTATGCGAGACCCATATAAATAAATGACTAAGATTTATTAGACACAATAAAACACTTGCACAGGTCATCTGAACTCAAGTATTGTACAGTGACACCTATTGTCTGAGTTGGCTTTTGAGGTCGTATCAGTCATTTATTTTTTTTTGCCAGCAAAATGCAAAATACATCATACCAGAAAAATCAACATCCAGCGCAATCAACTTAATCATTCCTATCCTATGTTTAGTCTCTTCCTGCTCTTCGCCAACCAGCAGCATCTCAACGAACACCACCACGAGACCCGCGACCATGGAACCATCCTTCGCCACCACAAGCACCCATATCCTCCAGCACACCACCGCTTTCCTCTCCCAAGCCATCTCTCAGTCCGACTTCCGCCACCAGCTTTCGTCCATTCTCCGCAGCAAGTTGACTCCCTCCATGCAAACCTCCACCCTCAAACCCCTAAACCTCGCCTTTGAAACAGTCGAAAAGTCCATATCGACCACTAACCCTTCAGTTCAGTTCTCTTCGCTTCGCCTCGCCGAAAAACTTCTCCTTTCTTGCCCTAAATCGTCCTTCTCGTCATTTCTTCTCTCTCTCATTTACGCACTCACATATCAACACACTAATGCTGCACTCAGTGTGCTCAACATCTTCCAGCTAGACGCTTCCCTAGCTCGGTCAGAAATAGCTCAGGTTCTTTTTGAGGAGTTGTTTCTTTCACATCTTTTACCAGTTCTTCAATGGTTCAACGAGAAGAGAACAAAGATACTGTCATCCTTTTCAATGAATAAGGACTACGAGGGTGAGGATAATTCAATATGTGATGTATCGGTAGCTGTTCCTAGCTCGAAATTGTTGTCGAACATTTGCGGGGTTCAAGCTTTGGAGTTGAAGGAGTTAGAGAGCTCTTATGAAAAGGTTCTTGACAAAAATTGCAGAGTCTTTGCTAGCTACTTTAAGAAGGTTTTAGAGACCAGCGATGAGAACATTTCGATTAAGCCACCACCAGTGATTGTGGAAGAGATAGGAGAAGCTGAAGATAACATCAAAACGGATGGAGTAGGGTTGAAGAACGTCCGGTATAATGTAATGCTAAATCCATATTCTCGACCTTTTACTTTGTCAATTGCCTTGCAATGCTAAATCCATGTTCCCAACCTTTTACTTTGGCAATTGCCTTGCAAATTCATTATAATTTTTATCAATTCTAATTGTGCTTAAGTTTAATACCAAGCAAGTATATAAATGCTTAAGTTAATATAATAAGAGCTTCTCGTACTGTTTATTCTTTTTTTTTTTCATGTTGTCCCCCTTTCACCTTAGTTTATCTGGTCTGACATCGAGTTTTGACAATTTAGTTTATAAAACAGTTGGCAAAATCTTAGGAAACCTGTCACTCTTTCTTTATGTTTTGATCCTTGATGTATTGCAACTTTCAATGTGCCAAAGCAGAACTAGGGGACATATTCCTCAATTTTCTGTTACCACACTGCCAAAATAGAATTCAAAACCGTATAACAAAATTTCCAATTTCTCAAAAATTTCCAATTCCAATGCTAATAGTGATGGTTGATCATGGGGGATGAGTAAATGGTGGTTAAATGTTGGTTGTCGTTATTTGTCATTTGGACGGTGGTTTTTATGATTATAATGGTGGCATATTTGATGATGAGGTCCAGGTGGTAGTTCTGACGGGGATAGAGTGGGGGATGTGCAAGCGGGTGATGGTGTATGTGAAAAAACAAGAACAAAAGTTTTACTCTCAGTTTTCCAAATGCATATTAGCAGAGAATTTCTATATTGTTGTTACTTAAATAACTACATCCACTGTTGGGCTTAGCTCATTTACTGTACTACATAAACAGTCTACACTAAACGGCCTCCTGGAATTAAGGTGAAAAGTGCACCCACCATTCTCTGCTTATCTGACCACGAAAACTCAAAATTCATAGGACTTGTACATGTCAGAAGGCCAAGTTGACACAAAAATTTCAACACCAAACTTAAAGATGGCTTCTTTTTTCATAATTCAAGCGTTTTTAATGATTGACTGATCAAGTTTGTTTCTTTATCCTGTGTTCTTAAATGGTTCTGTTAATACACCACAAAAAATACGAGAGAGGTTCTGTCAAGGTTTATAACATGTTTTTTTTTCACGTGTTATAGCCAATATGGCGTGAAGAAGAAAAATCGCTAGAACTGTCCAGCAACGGCGTATGTACTTCTGCTACACTATCTTATCCTCAGAGAGTCTCCCTAGAAGATCTCAGAAGTCAGAGCAATAGGAGGTTGCCGGTATCGCCAGGTTCAGATTCAGATTCCGAAGCTGAATCGTCCTTGGATGATAATTTGGTTGATTGTTCTTCATTGGAATCCGAAGTTGAGGTAGAGGCATAAACAAGAAAAGAGGTCGCAATTATCTGGACTGATCTACCTAGGTGATTATTCTAGTACTGAAATGCTGTTGTCTTTGTCTTGTAGGAAAACAACAGACAAAGAACATCGTTTGAGCCATCAGAAAGCCGAACCCGAAAACACAAGCAACTTACAGTTGCAGATTCCATTAGGTATGTTCTCATGAACATCATTTATCATTTTACGCTTTCTCCTCTGAAGTTCTGATATTTGGATTCTTTCTGTCACCCATAGTTCTTCAGATCATCCCATGGCGGACGCCGATAACTCCCCAGGTGGTGGGAAACATACTCCGCCAAAAGACTTTGTCTGCCCGATAACAAGCCATCTTTTTGATGATCCGGTGACTCTAGAAACAGGCCAGACTTATGAACGCAGAGCAATTCAAGAGTGGCTGGACAGGGGGAACTCAACATGTCCAATCACGCGCCAGAAATTGCAAAGTACACAACTACCTAAGACAAATTACGTACTCAAAAGGCTTATAGCCAGTTGGAAAGAGCAGCACCCTGTTTCCGCCTCAAACCAATTAGGAAGCCCGCGTCAGAAGGCTGATGCAAGTTTCAAATCATCAGGAACGCCTCCTACAGCTTCTCCTAATAGTGTCATTAGGCAAACCACTGTTGACGGCACAATTAGTGAGCTTAGACAGGCCATTAACAATCTTTGTATGTCAGAAATTTTGCACGAGTCTGAAGTGGCTGTTCTTCGAATAGAGAGATTCTGGAAGGAAACAAATATGGAATTTGATATACAGAGCTTGCTTTCAAGACCTCCAGTTGTTAACGGATTTGTGGAGATACTATTCAATTCTGTCGATCCAAAAGTGTTAAAAGCTACGGTTCTTCTCCTCTCTGAGTTGGGATCAAGAGACAAAGGGGTAATCCAGACACTGACGAGAGTTGATTCTGATGTGGAATGCATTGTGGCACTTTTTAAGAACGGTTTATTGGAGGCCGTTGTGTTGATATATCTGTTAACGCCCACCACAATGAGCCTCCTGGAGATGGATCTAGTAGAATCTCTCCTAACAGTCATTAAGAAGGAAGACAAGGATATGTTGAATATGTGTGTGAAACCAAAAACAGCTGCAGTTCTATTACTGGATCAGATTCTCTGTAGCAGTGAAGAAAGCATTGTTTCCTCCATTGCCAATGCCATTATTTCAACAATAGTGATTGAGAAAGTTGTTCGCAGCTTGGAAGCTCAGTGGGCAGAAGAGAGAATTGCAGCAGTTGGGATCTTACTCAGGTGTATCCAGGAAGATGGGAAATGTAGAAATACCATTGCTGACCAAGCTGAGCTTGCTCCTGTTTTGGAGAGCTTCTGCACTGCAAGTGATTCAGAACAATTTGAGATCGTTCATTTCTTATCAGAATTAGTCAAATTAAATAGGTAACTTCTCTTAGAGATCAAACCTTTGACTCATTCTTTTGGTTTCTCTTGAATTTGGAATACTTTCCCCCAGCAATTGAATTTTCAATTAAATTCTTAGGAGGACATTCAATGAACAAGTCCTTCACATCATTAAAGATGAAGGTTCTTACAGTACAATGCATACCCTGCTGAACTTCTTACAGACAGCTCCACAAGAGCAATGCCCAGTCGTGGCTGGTCTTTTACTCCAACTTGATCTTCTGGTATGGACATCTTTCCTCTTTTTCAATTATCTCAAGTTACAAAGTTTGAAAAATTAAGATGCTTGATTGTTTCTTTTTACTTAACATCAGTATTGCCATCATTTTTTGTTCTAAAAGCACTTAAAAGGTTTAATGACAGAATGTAGTTACTGTAAGCTAATGAATACTGTATTGGTCGATAGGCTGAGCCGAGAAAGATGAGTATATACCGTGAAGAGGCAATAGATACCCTCATATCATGCCTCAGAGAAATTGAATTTCCTGCTGTTCAAATAGCTGCGGCAAAAACAATAGTCTCTTTGCAGGGGAGGTTTACAGCCTCTGGAAAATCTCTTACCAGAGCCATGCTTCTGAAGCGTGCTGGACTGGACAAACGTTACAAAAATCTTATCAAAATGGAACAAGTTGGAAGCTTTTCTGAAGAAGTAGAAGGAACCTTGGTCAGACTCTCTGAATTTTTCTGAATAAAATCTTGTCCTCTGACAATTTTGTATATGAAAATACAAATTAATTTTCTGTGTTGCATTGGGAACAGCAAGAGGAAGAGAGAGCAGCTGAAGATTGGGAAAGAAAAGTGGGGTTTGCTTTAGTAACTCATGAGTTCGGCTTGCTGTTCGAAGCTCTATCAGAGGGCCTGAAGAGCAGATATGCAGAGTTGTGTTCAGCATGCTTTGTCTCAGCAACGTGGCTTGCACATATGCTTAACGTTCTTCCAGACACAGGGATACGAGGAGCGGCCAGAGTCTGCTTGCTCAAGCGCTTTGTTGCAATATTCAAGTCCGCGAAGGATATTGAGGACAAAGTCCTTTCATTGCTTGTGTTGAAAAGCTTCATAGATGATGCTGGTAAGTAGCAATCTTGGTCAGTGTTACTCCAGCAGCCAAACTGAGATTCAGAAAGACACCTGCACAAGCCGTAGAAACATATTGGAAAGATTTCTAATTTCACATTCCGAGACTGCAAGATTAACAAATCTAATTTGTTTTAAGACATATCTATCATAACTTTGCTACTGTAATTTTCAGATGGCTTGCGGGATATTACTTTCTACATGAAGGATATCAAGAAAGGTCTGAGGGAGCTCAGAAAGTCATCTCGATTAGCATTTGAGATCATGAAAATCCTGAGTGAGGGACAAGACTCTAGTGCTGTAAGTTAATAATAAAAGTGTTTTTAATGCAAGTTCCTATACATTATTTATCGTTTTTGGTTCACAGTCAATAAAATAATGACAATAAAATTGTTTTCGAGCACCAGGACTTGTGGAGTCATAAAGAATTAGCTCTAATAGATTGCAGTGAGAACGGAGAGGTGCTTTCAATTGCTTGTTTCAATGACAAGATTTTTTCTGGCCATTCGGATGGAACCATCAAGGTAGTTCTCTCATAATGTTATCGCAACCAAACCAAGCATTTCATCTGGCTAGATCATTGGATGAAGGATGAGCACCTAGCTTCCTAGAAAAGTTCTATTTCACATTGTTAAGTAATCCACACGATTAATTCATACTGTGATTGGCTATCCTCTTGTTTGAAATGACTCAAGTTTGGCGAATACAAGTCAGATGATCTTCTTTTTCTCAATTTCTGTAGGTTTGGACAGCGAGGAGTAGCATTCTTCAACTCATTCAAGTAATTCGTGAACACACCAAGGCTGTCACTAGCTTAACAATCTTACAATCAGGCGAAAGATTGTACAGTGGTTCAGCAGACAAAACATCAAGGGTATGTGTGCTCTTTCCACTCTTTTGTTTTTATTGTAGAAAAACATTAGTTCTCTATGTAACCCAATTATCTCTCGGTTAAAAGACCGCATAAAGTTTCTGCACTCGGGAAGCCCGGCAGGAAAAGGTAGCTTAAGAACAGATGAAACTGAACTAATTAGCTGCATAGATGACCACTAACTCAAGAGACATACGACAGATTTACTAACCAACCTGCCTTCAAAACTGAAAGCAATTTAGTCAGATAACTCCCTTTATTGCTTCAGTGCCAAAGTCTCATTCACAATTCATCTAAATACTAATTCATGTTACAATTACCTGGAAGCACCCTTCTCGGCATCAGTTTTGAGATTTATCCATCTACATGTTCAGTTTAACAGAGGACGAATGTCTGATTTTCTGATCTGTATTGCTGAATAAATGTTTAACAAATAATGCTACTGTATTTTATTGTGATGAATAGGTCTGGTCTTTTAGTGGTGAAACATTGCGCTGCGTACAAGTGCATGACATGAAGGATCCAGTTCATAATCTAGCTGTTGCCAATAGCATGTCATGTTTTATTCCACAAGGAGCCGGTGTCAAGGTATCATATAAACCTCCTTTTCTGTTTCTATATTAGGAGTCAAAAATACAATGCATTTCATGTTCACATGTGTAACTAATGATTGGCGTTTATTACCTGTCAGGTTCACTCGTGGAACGGAGGATCCAAATTGGTAAATCAAGGCAAGTACGTAAAATGCTTGTGTCTTGTACAAGGAAAACTATACTGTGGATGCCACGACAGTAGCATTCAGGTATTGCAACTGAAGCAGAATGTTTTATCTACATTCAACAACTTGAGTTTATATAAAGCAATCTGTTATGCAGGAAATAGACCTGGCAACTGGAACAGTAGCCATTATTCAAAGTGGATCCAGGAAATTACTAGGAAAAGCAAATTCCGTAAATGCTCTGCAAATTCGTGACGGGCAGATACATTCGGCCAGTTCTTCAGTAGATGGATCAGTGGTGAAGGTATGTCCTCCTATCCTAGTGGCTATTTTCTGCGTGGTTTTTAACGAGTCACTAACTTGGCATCCAAAAATTGATGACAGATATGGAGTTGTGAAAACTTTGATTTGGTAGGCACACTGTACACAACATCGGAAGTGAGGACAATGGCAATTAGTGCAGACCTAATATACTTGGGGTCCAAAGGAGGCAATGTTGAGATTTGGGACCGAAAGAAGCAGACCAAGATAGATGTCCTCCAAACTGCTACAAATGCTAAGGTTCTCTGCATGGCACTTGACCCCACCGAAGAAGTACTTGTCATCGGAACCTCAGACAGCAGGATACAGGTAACTAATAATCAACTTTTATTCTTACTTCACGATGGTTGGTTCATTCTTAAACCAAAGTCAATCTATCTTGTCATTTAACAACTTCTTTAATGCAGGCATGGGAATTGAGCTAGAAGAAGTGGTGGATGCTGTAAATTTCTAACAATAAACTCTTTATTCTTTCCAATTTATAAATAATTGTCATATATTCTTCACAATGTGTATATATATATATATAAAGTAGAAACTAACAGGGAAAGAATTATTTTATACATTGTTGTATCTTATAATGAAAATGATACACTTATTTATACAAAAAAGTATTAGACTAATAAGAAAGGAACTTATATAAGGAAGAACCTATTTAGTGCCTAAATATAAGATATGAGTTTACTAGACACTATTTACATTGATTACAATATATATTATCATCTCCCCTCAAAATTGAGGTGATAGTGAATTGATAGCTTAAGTTTGTAAACAAGATTGCAAAATTGAGGAGCATAGTGATAAATATATCGGCAATCTAATCTTGAAAAAAGACATAAATAAGATCGATCATATTATAACAAAAATGATGATGCACAAAGTGACAATCAATCTCAATGTATTTGTGCGTTTATGAAAGACATGAATATGAGCAATCTACATAACACTTTAATTATTGCAATGAAGATGAATAGCAGATGGACTCCAAAGTAATCAACAAAGCTATAGAAGTTCATAAGTAGAATCAACAAAAGTTTGATATTCAATTTCAGTACTAGATTGAGAGAAAACTACTAGCCTCTTACTGTGTCAATAGATAAATGAATCACCAAATAAGAAGAAGTAACTAGTAGTATATTGATGGTCTATAAGATCAGCAACCCAATCAACATTTGAAAAACCAACTGAAGAGAAAAGTGAATTAGAGTAATGAAGAATATGAAACAAGATACCTTTGATGTAACCAAGAATTCAAAAAATAACCATACAATGAGTGGTGCGATAAGCTATCATAAACTAACTAACTAATAATATGAACAACTTAAGCAATGTTAGGATAAGTGATGATAAGATAAACTATCAATAAGTTGATGATACAAAGTAAAGTCGGGAAGAGGAGAGCTATTAGAAGTAGAAAAATGAACATTAGTTTTAATATAAGCATTAACAATTTTATCATCAGTAAGACTTGCAAGAGAGATCAGATTAGCAACATACTTGACCTAAGATAAATAATATCTTATAAAATTAGAAGTAACACACAATAAATAGCCCATATTTTAAAGATCTTTCATCTCAAATTGGTGGCTAAGAAAGTACTTATGATCATGAGTACCCTGTGTATCATCACTAGTAATGATCATTTCATCAATATCTAATAATAACATAATAATACCGTGGTTTGTATTATAAAGAAATAATGCATGAGTGTGAGGATTGGACTAGAAACCAAATTGATAGATAGTGGAACCAAATTTAAGAAACTAAGTATAAGGAGCTTGTTTAAGTCCAAACAAAGGTTTTCGAAGAAGACAAACTCTATCTGGATGAAGAGTATAGCTAGGAATAGGTTACATATAAACCTTTCAGTGAGATCTCCATTTAAGAAGGCATTCTTGACATCCATATGAAATAAAGTCTAATGCTTAACAACAGTAAAGGTAATGAGAGCACGATCATAAGTGATATAGGCTATAGGAGGAAAATTTTCCTCATAATCAATCTCATATTCTTGAGTGAAACCTTTAGCTGCATGTTGAGCCTTATACTGTTCTACTGAACCAACAATCATGGTCTTGATTTTATAGACATATTTACATCCAACCATAGATTTGTCCCTAGGTAAATCAACTAAATCCCACTTATAACTAGAAGTAAGTGGATTGAGTTCTTCTTCCATTGTTTTTTCCATACTAGCCTAAAGAGAATGCAAGGTGCATGAAGAGAAATAAGAGCAAAATAACAATGATAATTATAAAAAGTGACATTGAGTTAATAAGGAAGATATAAGATGAAGTGATTCCAAAAGTGGATAATAAAGAAAACATCATATGTTCCTAAAAAATTATATGGCAGGAAATTTGAAGACGTTAAGAAAGAGGATCCCAACACTAATAACCCTTATGGATTCTAATTTGGTGTATTTTTATGACTAAAAATAGACAAAAGTAGTTAATTGAGCCCAAGTTTATCATATAAATTGGCTACACTTTCATGGCTGTTAATGTACTTTTTGACTCTTAATTCATGGTTGTTAGTTAATTGTGTGCAAATTGACATTAATTGCATTATAATTTTTCTAAGGACAATTGATACTGCAAATTGTTATTTTATATTGTAGGAGAAAAAGGAGTCAAAAAGGATCAGAAGAGTCAACACGGCGTGAAGTCCTTAAGGCACATCGCGGCGTGAACTAATCACCTCGCCGCGACAAAACGTAATTATCACGTCACGGCACATCAAGAAGAAGGCACGTCGCGGCGTATACTAATCCCCACGTCACGGCGCATCAACATGAGACCGCACGTCGCGACGTCAAATAATTCACCCGCCGCGGCGAGCAAACGAGAGCAGCATGTCGCGACGTCAAATAATTCACTCGTCGCGACGTGAGGACGGATATTCGGACTTTAAATGGAAAGTTCACTCACTGTACTGACCCGACCCGATCCATCCTATATAAACCTTGCCAAATTAGGTTAAGGGGGATCGAACATACAATACACAGACAGACATCATTCGGCCGAGGGAGACTAGGGAGACAGAGACATCCGACTCCTCACCACCCAGGGTTCCCCTCGGGGTTCCCTGGGGATAATCTTTATATAGTTTTTATCTCTTCGTTTCATTGCCGACTTCCACCATGGTAGCTTGGATGCGTGGTTAGGCATGCCTTTTCTCTTGAAGATGAAGTGATGGCTGGAGTTTACCGAGCTTAAAAGGGGAGTAGTTTAATCCATAGTTTAGCTATGATTTATGAATACCTAAGTCTAGGATTTTTAACTTGTAGTGAAGCTACTTAATTATAGTTAAATGTTGGACATTTAATGTTTTGTTTGGATTAGGATTTTACATTGTCACGTGAGAGGAAAATCTCTTGATTCTCCATCAATCCACACGTAGAAATGCAAGAAGAATGAAGGACCTAGGAAGGTGTTGTCTGAAACGTCGAAGAAGAAGACAAGGAGAAGCTCACGGTTTTTACACTGTCAGAAATCAACAAATGACTTAGACAAAGACAAAAGTCACTTGCATCAAGAGTTTCCCACGTGACACTCAAGTCAAAGATAACAACAATACATGGTCAAAGGCAAACACAACACAGCTGTCATCAACACATAAAGCAGTAGTATTCTTGACACAAGAGAAGCTAATTAATTCAACATAAAGCCTACACCAAAATGCAGAGCATCAGGAGGCTACTTAAGTGATCACATGGGAGGCACGTGAGACACATCAACTTGGAGCATCCGAAAGTCATCTTCTTCCTCATCCAGTATAAAAGCAATATAGAAGCTTCATACACAGTATAACACACAGAAAATCCAATCTTCAATTCTTCATTGTATTCAGTTGTGTGAGAGGAAAAAATAGAGTGAAAGAAAAAATCAGAGAGTGCTAGAGTATCATTTTGGGTGCTGGTGAGTTAGAGAAAACTCTTTGTGCAGGTGTTCAAGAAGAACACTCCACCTCTGTAATGTTTGTTCTTCTATTCCTCTTTATATAGTGAAAATCCTCACCACCACAACTGGGAACCTTGGATGTAGATAGTCCTTGACTATCGAACCAAGTAAATCTGTCTTCTTTATTTTTTCAGTAAGTTTACATCTGCAAAATTGACAAACTTTATCAGTATCTGTTTTCAAAGATTAGCAGAAAAGCAGTAGAAACCCAACATAAAGTGGTATCAGAGCATTAAGACCTCCTGGGACAATTCTTGGGCACTTCCAGCAGTAAAGAAGCATCAAGAATCATCCAAGATCAGTCATCAAAGGAGCATAATCAATCAGTCAAGATCAGTCAGTAAGAAAACCTTCAAATACATTCAGATCAGTAAGTAAGTGAATTCTTTAACGTTCTTTACATTAAAGAAATCATGGTAGGCAAAGAAATGGATGTTTTTGCTGGTAATGAAGACTTTACCATCTAAAAACTCCAGATGCAAGCACTTTTTGAATCTTATGACTGTTATGGTGCAATTGATGATGAATATGACTTTGAAACTAATCCTATTAAGAAGCAAAAAATGCAAAGACTTGCACATTGCAAGTTAATGCTTCACTTATCACAACAGTGATAAGAAAAGTGCAGAATTGTAACACTGCACAGAAGCTTTGGGTCAAACTTGATGAATTGTTTGCTAAGAAGTGTCTTCCTAACAAGATGACACTTCTCCACAACCTTGCAAACTACAAAATGAACACTTCAGTATCCTTAGATGATAACTTAGACTATTTCTTCAAGCTAGTGCAAGATTTAGAAGCTACAGGTGAGAAAATAAGTGAGGAACATCAAGCTGTAGTAATCCTAAAGTCATTACCTTCTGAATTTAATGCATTCAAGAAGGTAATTAAGCATGCTAGTGGAGAAACACTTACTGTAAAGAGGGTTCTAGATTCTCTTATGGAAGAAATAGTTGAAGTCAATCCATTTAAGAAAGAGGCTGAAGTATTGTTTGTAGAGAATAACTATGAGAATAAAGCTCATAAGAAAAACAACAAGAAGGGAAAGTGGCAGAAGGGAAGTGATAAAGAAAAACAGTCTGAAGAAGGTGAAAATGAAAAGAAGAAAAAGGGTAAAGGGAATAAATGCTTCTACTGTGATAAAGTGGGACACTTTGCAAGGGATTGTAGGAAAAAGAAGAGGGATAAGGCAGTTGAAAATGGAATTTCAGGAAATATTGAAAAACCTGAAGATTCTAGTGAAGATGAAATATTGGCTGTAACTGAGGATTGTGAGGACCTTAGTAGAGAGTGGATATTTGATTCAGGGTGTACTATGCATGTTACACCTCATAGGG